>JARHVA010003354.1:0-135000 GCA_037957365.1 Torreya grandis | reverse complement strand
AGCTTACAATCTAGGGCACCTTGGGATCATCTAACTAGGTCATCATGTTACATGTATTAAATTTAAATGGAGGAGATACAAAATGATGTTTGGTGGAAATATTTTTATTTCTCTTATATGATTTTGAATTGGTGGCTTCTTCTAGTTTCTACATTGTAGAAATGTCTACACTAGGTGATATGGCCTATAGTGATGTTGCACACCTAGCTATGAAGGCTTTTTGTTTGGTATCTTTTTCTTACATCATTCATATGGTAATAAATAATGGAAGAGGTATAAATGGTGACTTTATAAGCTCATGAATGTGTATGAAGACACCTTTGGGAAACAAGGTGAAAATAATGTGTTGGCTTAAATACCGCATGACATTTAGTGGCACTTGAGGATGTGTGGTGATCAATTCTAGACACTCCTACCATCATACTTTGAATTTTACCTCATGTGTAAGGGATCCATGCTCAAAGTTCCATGAGGTTAATAAATTTTTTTGCTAGTAAATAATTTATGTTAGGGTGCACTTCTCCCTCTAGGGACTTATATTGTGCAAAGCAGAGGAGAAATATGAGGAATTGGTATTAGAATGTCTACTTAGGATATGTGTGGCACTTATAAATATTTATTACTAGATATTTAATGAATTATTTTGGATATTTTAATCTATTATTGTAATAGATCATATCAATAGTGATGTTCATGACTCTTTTTAGAATTTGTTTTGTAGACTTGGTCATCTACCAAAACCTCCTTATGATACATTCCATGATGATACACACTAGTTAATCATGTATTTCTTCAATTGGGATCCTTTTTGATCCCTAAATATATAAATATTAGATCTTAAAGAGAATAGGTAGCATTCTTGTCTTGTTTGGAGAAAGGGAGTCTCTGCACACATACATGCCTAAAGCTCAAGACATGGCTTCTATGTTGATGATAATGGTGACATCTGGGCCAAGGTAGATATTTTTTTGTTATATTGGTTGAAAAGGACTTGTAAAATATCCCCTAAATCACCAAAAGTTGGAATTTAAAATAGGTGCTTGACATATGTGTTAAAAAAATGGTGGGGGGATGTGAGAGTGAGTGGTTGCAAAACATCGATGGGGTTTGGATGGAATAACTTATGTTCTGTTGATTGAAGTCAAATGGCTCAGGATCATTGAAATTTATTTTCCTAAGAGCCATATCAATTCCCATTACTTATATTTTTACATTGGTCATTCCCTTGATGAGTCATGAAGTATCCATGTTTGCTGAAGTGATGAAATTACAATGTTATTAGCTCTCTATGCAAGAAAACTAGCTCAACTCTTTTCAAATTGCATGTCATGAAAATTGTTTGTAGTGATGAAATGCAAACTTTATTCAAAATCTAGGCCTTTATATATTTTGCGCCTATTGGTTTCTGCATTAATGTCCTGCTTGGCTATCCATTCAACATGAATGTAACAGTTTATGTGGTAAATATTATTTGATCTATAAATTAAGATAGTTAATCATTAGCACATGTGTGGAGATACATCCTTATGCTCTTTCTTATCCATATGGGAGTATTAGTCGATGACATTGATATGCTATTGATTTTTTAAATATTAATTTAATCAAACATTGGATCTAGTATTAACTTTTGGTGGATAACCATTATACAATGAATATCTTATTGATGTGACTTGTCCATACCTTTCTTGGAATTAATTGCTTTCATTCACTCTCATTGACATTCACAATGGTGTGTATGATTATATTGTGCATGGTTAACACACACTATACTTGGTATCTTGGTTATTGAATGGTAATTAAAATATCATCTACAAACACACACAAATAAAAAAATTAACACAAAGTTTACATGCAAAAAAGAGAAATCCTAATCTACTCGATGCTACTCAGCACCCACTCACTTAGTACAATGAGATAAATTAGGAATATTAGTGGTAGGGATTAAGCCTAAAACAATTCACCTACCCTAGTAAAATGGCTCCCTAAAGATATCTCAAAATAAGTGTTCCTTACTATGATAATTCATGTATAATATAAGGTACTTTCCATCAAATCTCTAATTTGCTTATAAATGCTCTAAAATGACTGCACATAATAAGACTGGTTGATCTTTATGAAATTAATTGTGGCATAGATTCCTATCATGAAATTATTTTTGACTCTATTTATTAACTTCCTACATCCAAGATGCTATGCAGCTATACTCATCTATCCTATTCAATTCGATATGTTTGTTAGTGAGTGACTCACACTCTCCTAGTTTCATGACCATTATAATGCACAGATTGGGTATTAAGTATTCCACTGGAATAAATTCTTCAAGCCCATAGACCAACTATAATAGAGTGAAACATGTGCATATCTTATAGTGCATGTGATATTCACACATAATTGTAGGAATTTGATCTTCCAAATCATCCCTCTTGATGTCATAGATATTTATCAACATTTTGCCCAATACTTTATTGGAACGTTCAACTTGGATATTAGCTTATGGATAGTATGTAGTACTTTTAAGATCATAAATCATGAATTACTTAGTAAAATCCTTGATGGTATTGTTTATGAAGTGTATCCCTATATCTCTAATGAACTTTATGGGGTATATAAACCTTGTATTAATGTTCTCATAGATAAACTTTTATGTGTCCTTTACATGACAACTAGGTATCACAACATCTTCAACCCATTTGGTATAGTAGTTGATCATAGTGATAATATAACTTATTTTAGTGTGTTTCCTTAGTGGATTGATAGTCCAAAAAAATTCAATTCCCTATTGTTTAAAAATTTTCTCAACTAACAAAGGATGCAAATGCATTTCATCTCTCTATAGTGGTTTACCCATGTGTTTACATACATTGTCGTGTTGTACTACTCTATGTGCATCCTAAAAATGATTTGGCCACCATAACCAACTTTGTAACAACTTCTTGGTAGTATCTTCTTTAGCAAAATGTCCTACTATTCCTTGGTTTGCCTCCTACAAGATTTATGATCATTCATGTTCTAGAACTACCCTGTGCAGTACTTCATCCTTTCCCAAATGATACAAAAGCCCATTGATGATGGTGTATGGTAAAGATATGGTGACACAATGCTTATTATCTATCTTTTGTAGTGTATCAGGAATAGTCTTTTTTTAAGGATGTTGGTGATTACTTCCAAATTTTTAGGAATTATAGAAAAATGAAATAAATGAGCATTAGGATATTCTTCCTATAATTATTTTGGTTCTTTTCCATTGGGAATGTGAATGAGATGATTTGACCCACATTTTCTCTACCTAGCTTGACATTAACGTAAAATTAGAATCCTTGAAATAGCATCAACCATATATAAATGTGTCTTCCAAGCATTGGATTATTGATAAGGTACTGCAAATCCTGATGATCCAAAAAACTTTAAATGGTATCACAAAAGATAGTGTCAAAATTTTTGTAGTGTGAACACTATATCTAGTTCTTCTCTTTCAATTGTTAAATAGTTATTTTATATGTCTGACAATTTTTTATTTGTAAAATGAATGGTGGTCTAGTCCACCATCTTTAGGATATGAAAATAAAGCACCAACTATGATACTAGAACTATTAGGTGTGGATCCTAATTATATTCTAGGATTAGAGGTTAAAATTTTGATGTTATTTCGGTCAAGTTTGGATCCCATTCTTTGAATCCCTAGTTTTAAAATCTTCATTTCATAGTCAATCTAGGTCATTGATTAAAAGTTTCTAGATCTGATGGTAGAGGTTATGTTTAGGTGTTTTTTACCATAAAATGTATTGATATATAGTTGATATTTATGAATGTGATATCATGATGAAATATTATACATAGAGAGGAGGCATAAAAGGTAGAGAGATGTAACAGGGTTTGTTATAGGATTTTGTTTCTCCCTTGTATTGCCGGAAATAATATAATAGACAATTTTGGTGGATGTAGCCCATCTTGGGTGAACCACATTAAATCTAGTGTTTCCTATTATGTGCATGCTTATGTTTAGTTCTAGAATTTTTTGATTAATTCATTTCATAGTTTCTCTTGTATGATATTTGGAGATAGATTTGGGTTTTAATTTATTTTAACAAGTGGTATCAGAGCAAAGGTTATTTTTGCATAATTTTAAATCATAGGAAGAAAAGGGTTTGACCTCAACTGGGAGCTATGGTGGATGGAAATAAATATAAGGTGGATAAGTTCAACGGATAGAACTTTGGATTTTGGAAGATGTAGATAGAGGATTACCTTTAGCATAAGGACCTCTATTTATTATTGGGAAGGCAAACCAAGAAACCATTGATAATGTTAGATGAAGATTGGGAACTATTGGATCAGAAAGCCCTTGGAACCATAGGATTGTGATTTTGATCTTTTGTAGTATTAATCATATCATAATAAAAGACAATATCAGGTTTTATGATTGCATTAGGCAAGTTATATGAGAAACCCTTTGCCTTAAATAAAATATTTTTTATGAAAAAATTGTTTCATATGAAAATGTCTAAAAATGGTTCAATACCAGATCATTTAAATGAGTTTAACATGGTTACTAGTTAGTTACATTTTATAAATATTAACTTTGATGATGAATTTAGGGCTCTTCTTGTTATTTATTCTTTGACTAAAATCTAGAATAGATTGGTAATGGCGGTAAACAACTCTATGTCTAACAATACCAAAATCCAATTTGAAGATGTGGTGGGTGTTATCCTAAGTGAGGAAATGCAAAGTAAAAACACAGGTAAAACATCCATATCTAGAAACACATTAACATTGGAGAATAGAGGAAGAGAAAACCATGGAAAATCGAAAGGGGGTACAAGATCTAAATCAAGAGGCAAGATGGAATGTTGGATCTATTGCAAGCTAAGACATGTAAATAAAGAGTGTTGGTTTCAAAATGAAAAATTGGGTAAGGACCAATAAGAAGGTAATAGAGAAGCAAATGTATGAAGTGATGTATTATAAGATGATCTCATAGTTTTTTTGGATAATATTTCCAAATTTTGGGTTTTAGATTCAGATGATTCTTTTCATGTTACCCCTCATAGACATTATTTTAAATATTATGTTCTAGGTAATTATGGGAATGTGAAGACACTCAAAAAATACACATGATAGATTTCAATGTTAAACTACCATTTCAACCCTCATTGGACCTCACATTTAGTGGACCACTTAGTGAACTAGACTCACTTACTAACTTGACCCCTAAATTAGCATGTTTAATGCATTAATTTAATTCAACTTGCTTTAACCTATTTTTCTCTAAGCTCTCAATCACCGATGGATAGCCTAACCATCACTAGTTGGCCTAAGCATCGATGGTTAGGTCCCCAAATATATTTTAAAGTATTAAATCAATGATAGTTTTGTGTGTGATCAACTTCTCCCTAAACAATAACTTTCTTTTAAAACCTCTTTAATAGGCAACTTTATCCCCATATCAAATTAGTAACTTCCTCCATCCCAATTAACAACTTCATCCTAAAAAATGAGAAGAGGAGGAAGTGAAATGGATCCACAAATGAATTCATGTATATGTTATTGTATTTTCTTGTGCATGTATCCAAAATCCCTTTAGAAAACAAGCAACAATGTTAAAGACCTAAATCTCTATCCACATCACTTTTGAAGGCTGAAGTATCATCACTATGGCCAAATTGCCATAGCCCTCCACCATCAAGTTATAGGTATCTTGTGCTTATTTTCATTGCTTCATATTATTTATAACCTCCCTATCCCAAATAGACCTCTTAACATCTTATTCTCCTCCCATAGGCCTCTATCAAAACCCTTGCCTGTTTATTGATCATTTTACAACTCCCCTTCAATATCCTCATAGAACACACAAACAACTATCGATGGTTTTCCCAACAACTGATGGTTACCTCAACTATCATCAGATACCCAACCATCACTAGTTACACCAATCACAGTCAATTAACCTGACCACCACTAGTCACTATGGTATAAAAATCTAGCAAACTATTTTGAGCCAGTTACCCTCAACCAAACCCACTTTTCTTTATTTATACCTAATAATAGTAACCTTTTTTATTTTTTAAACCAGACCCTAACCTTTTTAGTGTAAGTATTGACATTATTTTGCTGTTTTAGCTATTTTATTTAAACAAGAATTTACTTTCTCTTTATTGCATGTATTTAATTTTATATCATTAAATTCAAGTATCCTTTCTTTTTGTTTTTATCATCTTAATTATTATAATAGTGGATTGACATCCTCCTAGTAAGCAATATGCTTCTTGGATCTAACTGACACTTGGCAGTCCACTCAACCATCCATATAAAAAACCCATTTTTGAGTGTTTTTCTTATCTATAGGTTATTACTTCCTAGCCAAAGAGGAGTTCCCACTATCTTCTGGATTCACATGCACACTTTACTAGGTATTTTTCTACACACCCTATTACTAGTTTCATTACTTTACTTCCAAACTAAGAAATAAGTAGAAATTAAATTAAACATTTTCACATGCCCAGTGGAACCTAGTTCCCTTTTTCTTCCTTATTTTTTCTTATTGAATCAAATCTAAAAATTTCATTTTGGGCTTAAAATAAACCTTTTGTATACAATGATTTCTTGCTTGTCTTAGTTCATCTAGTAACTTAGAAGGCAAATTAATTGATCATATTTTTCACACTTCGTATCACACACTAATCCAAACTATAAAAAAATTAACACATAAAAACATACCTAAGACAAGGCCCAACTAGAATTTCATCACTTAACAACAGCCTTACCTCCTCCCAACTATCATGCTTGGATTTCACCACTAAGGGGAGAACTAACTTATATCTTTGATTGAGTATAAACTCTAAACTTGGTATATTTTGGCTAAATAACTGACACTCTTACCACTACATGACCATAAAATGAGGGGGTAGGTCCTAATACCAAGCCATGTACTGAAGTTCAATGCAAAATTTTCCTCTTGAGCACCTAAAAAACCTAAAACTAACCTTAAATAACCTCTCCAATACCTGATCTACAAGCCAAATTCCCTTTTCACAATTTCTAAGGCATAAGCCAGAAGTGATCTAAAAATAATTCTAGGATTTAACACACTTTTAGTGTAAGCATTATTTGCCTTGAATTCTTTTGTTTTGATTGCACTTTGTTTGAGGTGTGAGTTTCACTATATTATTTCCTATTTTCTCGCATGGTCTTTACTAGACAATAGTTGATAAACTAATCTAACCAACCACCACCTTCTTGCTCCTCCTCCATGGAATATAATTCTAATGATGAGGGTTCACCTCATTTTCTCCCCCTCCTACTAGAATCTTAGTTGTTTTTAAAGGTGATGTAGATTTTGATACCTTCCTTGACAATAACCAATTGTTCTTCAACACTAACATAAAAACTTACCAAATCCTACCCATAATTCTTTGGTTCCTTCTATAGATATTCCCTATTTTATGCCTCCCCACCTTATGGTAGGTACTACTTCAACCCAAACCTTGTTGACCCAAGCCTCCTCTTCCTCCAATGTCCTCTCTACTACCACTACCCAAACCCAATAGAATATTCCAACCTTTAACCAAACACCTCCTACCACACCCCACACTTAACATATAGGTTAAAATTTACCTCTATTTACCTATACTCCAAGTATCATGGGGTTGTCTTCTCCCAATATTTCCACCCTTCCCCTTATCTCAACCAACCCATCAACTTATAACCGATTTTAGAACTTAGTGATTTCTATACATCAAACACTTCCACCCATTAGAAATAGAGTCGCAACTCAACCTCAACCCACTACATAAACCATACATTTAACTTAACCCACCTCCATTCCTCAAAAAGTAACTATGACAAACTATCAATATGTCTCTAATCCACAAGGGTACATTGCACCTTCCACCCAACCATTTATGTCAATTAACCCCTATGTGACACCATCTCAATCTTTTGTGACCACTTACCAATATGTGGATTCTTTAGTACCTTTTATCACTTATCTAAACATAGCTGCCACCCAACCTTAATAGAATGTGCCCCTTAATTATGTAGCTTCCCAACCCCAAGCAGACTTTTTCAAGATTTTAATGGACAAAATGACTTAGAGTAATCCATCTATGGGTCTCATAGCCTTTCATCTTATGATAAAATTTTTAATGAACCTATTCATCTATCCATGCTTATCCATGTTTAACTTCTTCAATGGGAATTACCCAAATTCTCCAAATTTTAAGGTAAGGAAGACCCCCAACAACATTTGAGAGCATTTCATCTTTCTTGTTATTTAATCACATACGATGATTCTCTCCTTGTTCAAAACTTCCCCATATCCTTATCCAGACCCGCACTTGATTGGTATAGTGCTCCTTACCATGCACTCCATCTTTTCTTTTTCTCAATTAGCCCAAATATTTTTAGAACACTTTTTGGTAAACATATCTAAAAAGGTTTATACTACTGACCTCTATTCCATTAAGCAATTAAATGATGAGTCAATTGATGATTTTATTACTAGATGGAGAGGTCTCATCAACCAACTTTATTTTTCCTTACCTTAACACAAACTGATTGAAATCTTGTCTTATGGTTGTGTCAAATATATTGCCCCAAATCTTCATTTTCAAACCTTCCAAACTTTCAATGAGGCATTCACCATGGCATAAAAACTTGAAACTTGACCATTGATGAGGGGAAATTGAAATTATGGAACCAAAATTCTAGTTTTAAATCCAATGACCCTTACTCTACCAAAATTACTAACCAATCCAATATCAAGGCAAAAGCATCTACAAACTTAGTTTTTATAAAAACTTCTCCACCTTTGACTGTTAACCAGCCACCTCCAACTAGTTCTTCAAACCCTCCTCAACAATAAAACCAAACCAAAACCAAGATCCTCCAAGATAATGTACTCTCATTAGAGAATAATATTCATCAAGTTTTTATAAATTTCTCAAAGCCAACCTCATATAAATTCCACCAATTAAACCAAGCCAACAATTTGATTCTTCTAGCTCCATACCTGGGTGGTATAACAAAAATGACCATTGTGCCTTCCATCATGTTGTAGGACATGACATTAATATATGTAATACCTTCAAAAGTCATGTCCAATATTTTATTGATAATGGAAAAATTTAATTTGATAATCCAAACACACCTCTTAATTAGTCCCTTAACATTTTTTGCAAGCTTTTTCCCAATCACGATCCTTTCAACCAACACCATGACAATAAACCTGAATCATCTCACTCTCATGAGGCACATACAATAAATGTCATTAATAAAAATCCCATTATTGAAGAGATAATTACCTTAATCTCCCAAGTGGAAATACTAAACTCACCACCTATTCTTTTAGATAAACAAATGCAACAATTAACCACCCCTCTCTCTTCATTTGATGACAACTTGTCTTTAACTACCTCTCCTTTAGTGGAAGCACCGAAGGAGGAAACTATTGATTTAACTACCCCTTTTACTTCCACTCCACCCTTTAAAGTGGTATAACTAACCTCTATTTCTTTAGATACCCAAACAAAGGAATCAACCATCTCTTTCCCTCCCATTAAGGATACCACACCAACCTCTCTTATCACAGGACCATATATTCTCCTTTTAGAAACCATCTCAAAAATATAAATTACCTCATCTACCCAACCATCAATTTTGAAATATTTCTTCAAAGATAATAACTAAGGAGCCATTTCCTCATCTCCAACTATGCGATTAATTTTTAAAACTAATAACTAAGGAACTAGACCCATCTACAAGCCCTTTTTTAGAGTAGTCCAAAGTCTAGAATTCACTTCCCAACTAATTTTGATAGATCTACCTTTTGGCATCATCTTGGACTACCTTACCAAGGCAAATCCAAATCCCCAACTTCACTTGAATCCATCCTTAAGCCCATCATGACCCCTTCACCAAATAATTCTTTTAAGACCATAAGTGAACCATCCCAACATCCCCATCTAAAATTACCAAATCACCTTATGCCTTTTTCACCAAACTAATCAAGAACCTAGGGATTCTCCCTATAGCTAGTCATGATCATCCCCCTCTAAGGTTGGATTTAACTCCATCTATTCTACCAAAGACAAATCCAACAAAACTATGTAAGAAGGTAGAGTTACCCAAACCTCTACCTTAAACTAGACCCATACCACCTATTTCCTACCTACCTTCCATCTTAGGGCCTCATCCTTGTACCATACCAATTACCTATTCTTCCTCTAAGAAACCATCCCTTTTTACTCCATATACACCCATCAAACCATATAGTTATCCATCACTTTTTACCAATCTATCTACCTCCACTTTTCCACCTATATCTAAACCTTCCTTATCCAAGGCTTCAACCTCTAAACCAATCGTAACCAACCAAACCCAACCAAAACCACTAACCAAAATCATTCTTCCAAATCCAAATTCCACTCTAAAACCTACACTTGAGAAGGTTACCACTCCTAAAACCAAAAACCCATTACATCTAACACCTTTTATTGAGTCCTTTTCAAGCATTTTGAAAAGGTTGTTGAAAACATCTTCCATTAGCGTACCTCCAATCAAACCTTTTGACCCTTCACAACCTAAACCCTCTTGGTTCAATAATAAATTGATTTGTGTATACCATAAGGCAACAAGATATGACACAAATAACTACAAAGATCTCCAAGCACTTGTTCATAGCCTATATGATGAGGATGATCTATTATTAGATGGACCCTTTTTACCCCCATTACCAATCCTACCATCAGGCCAACCCACCCAACCTTTACCAACTCTACCTTTCCTACCTAAGGATGAGAAGGAAAAAGTGAAGAAAGAATAAAACATAATAAAACCCCTTATCCCTACTATTCATGTGGTTATATGATCCCAATCCTAATAGAAAGATAAGGTAAAAGCTAAATCCTCAATTCCATGGACCTACCTATCAACCCCTCAAACCACCAACCAAACCCAAGTATCTTTACCCTCACCTTCACAACCACCAAAACCTAAAGTATCCATTTTGGGAGATTGTCCCTCCAACCCTTCTTCATTCATACAATGGTTAGTGTTGAAATAACTTCACCAAACACTAGTGAAAATAAGCCTCTATGAACTAATCAACACTTTACCCCACCATCACTAGGTATTGATCGAGGCTCTAGAATCTATTGAGGTTTAGCGAGATGATCCTTAACCTCTTGCACCTTTGGTTGGAGCTCTCCAAATTTTATCCCTTATTACCTTTTAGGATTCTAAAATATCACCCACTAATCCTAAGGACTCTAATCATCCCCTTTTTATTTATACATACATCAATCAAACCCACATCAAAAGGGTTATGATTAATGGAAGAGCTAGAATCAACATTATCTCCTCCCATGCATATGATAAACTTTATTTTCTCAAAAATATCATTTCTATACATTATTATTTCACTCCTCTAATGATACCATGGCCACTAACATAGGGACTATTGTCTTCCATATCTACTTGGGGCCTCGTACCATTTCAAAACTATTTTATGTTATAGAGGGTGATTTCTAATACAATATGTTACTCAGATACCCTTGGATTTATGCTATGGGTTGTGTCTATTCCAACTTACAATGATACATTAAATTTAAACACAAAGGACAAGTTATTACCATCAAAGATGATCCTAGTCCCTTTGCCTTTTGAAATATGACATACCAGCCTAATGACATTCTCATTCATCCTTCACCTACCTTGAAAAAAACTTCTAATGAAACCACCCAACCAACCAAAATCATCAACACTTCCACTTATAAAAATGATGAAGCATCAACTAGCTCAACCATTTTATCATCCCATATTCCAGTTGAGGATCATTTGTAATCTACATTCCAATGTGTCTCTTTTGGGGAATATCAACTTTTACGCTTAGATGCTTTCCCTACTTCACGAGAGTATGGGAATCTCAAATATGACCCTTATTATGATCCCAACATCAAAATAATTATCCCTTTTAGGCTCCCCAATAATCAAACAAATTTATTCTATGGAGGACTTGATCAACTGCTTTTCACTCCCACCACTATCTTGTTCATCTGACCATTCATAGCTGATTTTTCCTACTTAGATAAACCAATCTTTGCCAAAGCCTACATTTATTTGTACTCTTGGAAGGGGTTTGTTCTTGGCCTTTATGAATATGTACCTCATGATTTACCTATAATCAAGACTCAAAAACCTCTTGATTTATTTAGTCTTGGGTTTATAACACCAAAAGAACCCACCTCACCTAAACCCATTGCCTCCATTGACGAAGAACGTCCAACCCCATCTCCCTCTGAATATAAAGACAATAACATCACACCATCTCACTTTTTTTTACCAATACCATTATTTTAGGCCCCTTAACATACCAAAAGGATATCCAAACTAAAATCTTTTCTCTTATCCATCCTAAAATGATTGATCATACCTCTCCCACCATGAACACCATCTTATGTCAAGATGATGATTCCATCCTTGTCTAAATCAATGTGAGGGATTATTCCATTCATAAATACCTCATTCTTAAGAAACAAAACATGATAAATTAATCAACCATTGATCTTAACTTGGGTACTGAAGATAACCCTTGTATTGTTAAAATTGACCAATCCTTAAATTCCACCAAGCTACAAGACTACCCTTCATTACTTCAGCACCACAACATAACATTTACATGGTCTTATCAAGATATGCCTTGGATTGAACCTTCTATCACCCTCCACAACATTGTCACTCATCCTAAGGCAAATTGAGTTTGTCAAAAGCTTCGTATAATGCATCCTCACATAGCCTTCTTGGTCAAAGAAGAGCTCAGTGTCTCTTATCCATTGACTTAATCCAACCCATTGACTACCCACAATGGGTTTCTAACATCTTTCCTATTACCAAGCCTATAAGTGGACTTTGCCTCTATATCAATTTTCATGACCTCAACCTAGCTTTCCCAAAGTATGACTTTCCTTTACTCAAGATTAACCAGATTATTGATCTTATACTTGATCATGAAATGTTATCTCTCATGGATGGTTTCTCAATATATAACTAGATATTGATTTCCCCCAAAGATCAACATAAAACTTCCATTATCATCCCATGGGGAACCTTCTATTACATAGTCATGCACTTTAGATTAAAGAATGTTGGAGTAACCTATTAATGGGCCATGACCTATATCCTTCATGATCTCATCCATAAAATAATAGAGGAATATATGGATGATCTCCTTAGGAAATCCAAATATGACAAGGATCACTTGGATGTTCAAACCATCATCTTTGACCACCTAATTCATTATCATGTTAAGCTCAACCCCAAAAAGTGTTTTTTTGGGGTCTTTTTAGGTAAGTTTATTCGTTTCATCATCTCTCTATGTAGAACCAAAATAGACCCCACTAAAGTCAAAGAAATCTTGGAGATGCCTCCTACTAACCTTACACAACTCTACAGCCTATAGGTTAAACTTAAATCAATCCATCATTTTATCTCCTAGCTATCTTACAAATACCAGCCTTCCCACCACCTCCTAAAGAAAGACACTTTCATTAAGTAGACCAAAGAATATCAACAACAATTTGATTCAATAAAGGATTATATTCTCTCTCCACCTATCCTCACCCCTCATAAGGCATACCAACCCTTTTACCTATATGTATCCACCACTGAGCATTCCCTAGGGGTAAAGATCATTCATAGTAATGAAAAAAATAAAGAGCAAGCCATTTATTACATCATCCACACCCTTATCAAGTACGAAACTTGGTATGACCATCTTGAAAATATCTACCTCACCTTAGTTTTTTATGGAATATACACTCCATCACTATCGTATTAATCATAATACCTATGTTATCACTAACACTGACCCCCTCAAGTTCATGAAATCTAAGCCATATCAAAACCAATGTATGTCTAAGTGGCTCATACTTCTAGCTGAATTCAATCTTGAGTTCCTTCCAAAAAATTCCATTAAAGGGTAGGTCATCATTGACCAATTAGTTGAAGACCTTATACCTACAAATTAGCCTCTTCCTCTTGCCTTTGAAAATGAGTCTATTTCAACTCTTTTTCAAGAAGAACCCACCTACCAAATGACCATGTTTTTTTATGCCTCTAGATTTCAAAATGGTGGGGGTGCTAGAGTTATTTTCATTCCCATTAATGGGGAACATCTTCCACTTTCTTTTAAACTTGACTTTGAATGTACCAAAAACATAGTTGAATACAAATCCCTAGTCATAGGCCTCTAAACCACCTTACCTTTGGCAGTCAAAACTATTAGTATCTTGGGTGACTCCCAAATAGTTATTAAATAGGTCACATGATTTTATTAATGTAAAAATGATGCCATTTTTAAGTATTAAAAACTCATGTATGCACTCTTATCAGCATTTTATCATTACATTATCTAGGTTTTTCCTCAATATACCAATAAATTCATGGACATGATGGCCTCCCTTACTCCCCAAATTCTATCTAAACCTATTGAATCTAAACTATTCATCCCCATCCACCACTTTATCACACCCTCATATATTAGTTATAATCTCCCTACCATTTTTAGTGTGGAGACATCTCCTTTCAACATTTAGTATGACTATGCTTTTGAGTACCTTACCCTTATTATCGATTCTTTAAACCTTTAAAATAATTATCAAAGAGCCTTTGTTCATAGTACCTCTCATTACACCATATTAGGGGGAATGCTTTTCAAACATAGCTTTGATTGTCTCCTTCTCTATTGCCTACATAGATATGAATCTTCCCATGCCATTAAATAAATGCATGATAAAATCTATAGGGGACACTTTAATGGCCTAGCTATTCCTAAGAGTATCCTTTACCTTGGTTACTATTGGCCCACCTTCAATAAGGACTATTGAAACTATTTAAAGAAGTGTGTCAAATTTCAACAACATGCTAATCTACATCATGCACCTCCTCATGGCCTTTAATTATCTACTAATTATTAGACCTTCTCATAATGGGGTCTTGACCTTATTGGGGAAATCAACCCTCATTCTTCACAATGACATCAATATATCATTACCACTACTAAATATTTCACCAAATAGATGAAGTCCATCCCCATTATATCTACCAAATCTAAAAAAGTTATCGACTTCATCAATCACCACATCATCTATCACTTCGATGTTCCACATAAGCTCATCACTAATAATGGCAAATATTTTTAAAAATGAAAATTCCAATGTCTTTATGACACTTTTGGCATCAATTTAATCTTTTATTCACCTTATCACCCTAAAGCCAATGGACATGCAGAAGCTTTGAATAAAAATCTCATCAAGATGATCACAAAAGTAGTAAGTTCTTTAGGTCAGGATTGACATGTGCATATCCATTTCACTTTATGGGCCTATTTCGATAGTATTCAAAATTATATAGGTGATACCCCTTTCCCTCTCATCTTTGGAGTCGAGGTAGTCTTGCCTCTGAAAGTCAAAATTTCATCACTTTGCATATTTTTAAAAGAAATCTTTTCCAAAAGTGACTATCATCAAGAATGCCTCTCACATCTTGAACTCCTTGATGAACATCACCTCACAACCTTAATCATCTTCCTGTCTATCAATAATATATCAAAATTTCATACAAAAAAAACCTAAAAGAGTGAGAGTTCAACATTGAAGACCTCATCCTTAAGGAAAACCAACATGTAACTAATATGGAGAAAATCAAAAGGGGCAAGTTTACTTTTAATTGACTTAGACCCTACATCATAACCCATAAGTATGGATCAGGAGCTTATCATTTGTCCTCATTTAAGGGTAAACAAAAACATGAGCCTCTCAACACTTCACATTTAAATCCTTTTTATAGTTGAAATAGGGATCAAACTCATTTTTGTATATAATTTAAGCTCGTCCCTTAGTTCATGATATTTTCCTAATATTTGACATCCTTAAATCCTTTAGGAACAATTTATTATAATATAGATACATGTGATTATTCATCATAGTTATGGCCTAATCCCAATCATGGGCACCATGGCTCTACCCATGGCATGGATTTCATGGATACTTTTATGTCTTTAATCAGATGGAATCCCCTGGTCAATTCTCTCTCAAACTACTTTTCCCATTTAACATTAGCCTTTTGTGCTCAAGCCTTGCCTCCATAAAGGTCAAATTTTGAATCCTAAAGAGACTTGTATATGTCTAACATGCATTAAAAATATCTCTTACATTAGAGATTGATCCCTTGAAGGAAAATTGTCTAACAATTAAAAGTTTCTTAAAATAGATTGTTCCCTTGAAGGATAGCTATAAAATCCAATCCTAGACCTTTCCCTTGAAGGATGGCTAAAGAATAATCATTTGAAGCTTCCTACATTGATCAGCTTCAACCACTTATCAAAATAGAAAAAAAAATCCTATGTAAAAATTAAATAAATTAAGCCACAATTGGATCTTATAAGTGTCATTTGTAAACTTCCCACATTGATCAGTCTACACATTATCCTATTCCATCATAATCAAATCCTATAAATGGCATTGGTAGACTTCCTAAATTGATCAATATACATCTCATATGAAGGAGTAGACTTATCTATTATGGTTCTTTGGTCACCTATAAAAGGGGCTAGCTAACCCACATCAGGCTACCATTTCACCCATTTTCCATTTAACTATCTACTTATCACCTACTTTCATTCCACACATTTTCACAAGGGATTATTATCTTACTTGATAAAAAGTGATCAAGACCCCCTCTTTCTTAATCAAAGTTTGCTCTTGTGAAGAATTTGACATGTTTATGTTCACTAAGTCAATCCAACTATGGTTTCTTATTGATACATCCTTGCCAACTAAAAATATCATGCCTTTTATTATAATTCATTTTTTAGTTCATGTAAACATATGTCTCACTTTTAGTTTATTTTCTATACCTACTTTATGTATTTTCATTACCATAACACAATCATGACATTATGAACTAGGAACAAGGTAAACATAACCAAACACATATCCTATCCATAAAAAAAACATCAGGAACCATAACATTGTAACCATTCACAACATGCCATTATAACATTATAACATTATTATATCATCATCAACATCATCCTTACAAGAAAATATCATTCTATCTATCAAACACATTATCACGATCCCAACCTGACCATAATTTCCTAGTCACTCATAAACAACATCATCAAAAAATATCTATCAAATGTTTAACCTAAACCATATAATAAAAAACATCTCAAACAAAATGAAATGCATCATCATATACACAAATAATCATCATCCTATCCATAAAAATACCTATACTAAGCATGCAACATCATGTGTATCATCACTAATCAGGATCATAATTAAATCATAAACATAATACATCAATATCTCATCCACAAAACATCATGAACATAATATAATCAACATAATAAAAAAGTAGTCATATACATCAATAAGGAAATGCATGTCATAATTTATCATTTAGTCACTCTCTCATATATATCCCACATCAATGGCATGTAGTCTAGTATCAAAATAAAAATCATGTAAAAATCACACCTCTCCTCTGTCAAGCCCTTGGGGCACCAAAACCACTACCACCTACACCATCTATACCTAGACATGTACTGTTATCTAATAGTGGCCCCTAATAACCCTACCTATCCAACTATCAAAGCCCACTACCCTAGAATATCTATAGATGGACCACCTATTAAACTATCCCTATAATCCCCTATCTCATCTCTAAAGGTATCTATGATATCACTATCACCTCATAATATCCAAGCTCCTCAATATTTACTAGGTACCATGCCCTCAACACTATGTTAGGTGGTCCTCATGTTGTTATTTTAGCTACCCCTAATTTTTATCTCAATGAGTCTCTTTCTTGAGTCACTAATCCTAAAGAGACCCATTCTTGATCATTCTCACCTATCAAAGTCATAACCGATCCATGTAAGGTGATAGCCTATACCTGTAACATCCCCTGTAACCCTATAATCTAGGCTTGAGCTACCAGTGCCTATCTATTAGGTCTATCATCTTATGTAGGCACCCCTTTAGGATCCACATCCATTGTTTGTTATTACCTATCGCCCAATCTAAAATCCACTATTTCATAGCTATCATGGGACCACACTACATAACCATTGACAATCCCTATATCATCTATGACTGACCTCACTAAGAGCTCCTTAAAATCCAAGACAACCTCCTATGGTTATGGGCTCTAGGATTGGGAACTCTGCATCCTCTCTCCTATATCATGAAAATTTAGGGGGATCCCCTATACTAGTCCAAACTATCTTTTCACTTAGCCAAATGGAATCAATTCAGTCTCCCCATCCCATCTCCTATATATCTAGTGCCAGATCTAGAGTGATAATATGTGGTACTTGTGCTTGGGCCAAATAGGTCAATTTACATATGACCTCTACATAATATCACCTACCACAAATCCCTCCAAATAATCCCTAAAATAATCAATGTATTTATCTCCTCTAATGATGCTTGTCAATGCATCAATATATCTCCATCGCATGAAACCCACTAAAAAGGCTACCTGAGTGAACCCTTACCATGGTACCCCTAATGGTCTCACAACATGAATGTGCTCAAATTACAAGTATTTTATCATGAAAATAACACTAATACCATATCATTTGTGTGCCTTAAAGGCCCAAATATTCCTATATATTTGGACTAGTAACATTGGGACCCATCTAGGTATAGTCTCTCTAAGTAGCATCTCAACTAATACCCCTATTAGCAGGTATGTAAACCATACATGGTTCAAATTTGGCAAATAAAAATGCATCATTTCCATCATCATAATCATTATAAGGAATCTATCTTCTAGGACCCTTTGGTACATCAACCTAATCTTAAACCCACCTGTATGCCATCGAACATGATCTTGATCAGCTCCATATATAAGATTTATATAATAGTCTCTATCCTCACTCTCGCTATGATAAATGATCTAACCCTAGATGGATAGTAATGTGATACTCATCACATCCTCCAATAGGATGGTCATCTCACTATTTAACAACATAAAGGTGTTCATCACTAGGTCCCATATATCAATGAGTGTGATGATCATATCTGTATCTCATGGTAGGTGATGATAATGCATCATAGCCCCTAAGCCAATTATATCCATATGACTACAATCATATATTGTCATCCTATTTTGAACTTCAATTAAGATCATAGGTACTTGGTCCCTCATCTAAATCTAATCATGAGCCTGCACAATAATCATATTCACATGAACATTTATTTTTCCACATATCAACCTATGTCTACCATTTTTAACCAATATTAAACTCAACACAAAATTTACCCTTATCTAAAAAACTTTTAAACACCTAAGTCCTTCTATCTCTACCTACTTATACTCAAACACATTTTTTTCACCACCTGATAGGTCTTTTCACCTCACTCTACCTACCATCACTTTTTAACATCCCCTCCTATCAAAACTAAGTTTGACCTTTTTTTCTCACTAGACCCATCTATTCTAAACACTTTATAACCTTTTACCTAACCTTTTCTACAACTTTACCACTACATTAACATATATTAAATTTCCATTCAGCCTTTCAATGCTACTTACCCCTTTAATACTTTAACTACTGATGGTTTATTGAACTATTGATGATCTCCTAGTGGCCTTTTTACCCCTGAATCAACTAGCAATGGTTAGGTTGAACCACCACTAGTCACTATACATGACCATCGATAGTGAAACCCTATCTCCTTCTTCTTCTCAAACACTACTAAACTCACCTAATAGAAAAACTAACATACTTAATATTATTATACAATTTATTACCACTAAAATTCACACTTTCACTCCGAATCTACCTATCTCAATAGATTAATTTTATCCACCCCCAAAAACTAGGGCATCATGACCTAAGGACATTTTCACACACCTTTACCCCTATTCTAAACTACCTAATATATTTTTACATCCCCAAATTTACCTATACTATCAATTTTAAGACAACCCATAGCTAATTATATGATTACTTCCATGGTCAGAGTCCTCATGCTGCTACTCGATCGTGCCCTTGTCTACCCTCTATCTCATCACCACTCAAATCACATGGACTCACTATCATCACCTACTCACAGTTATACACCTTAGTATAATCGATGCTAAATCATCACCAGATAAAATTCTCTAGGTACTCATAACTAAAAGTCAAATGGTAAAAAAAGGCTTACCAATTTCCTTTTTACATCCTAAAGTTTTAGGGTTTTTCCTAACCATCGATAGTTAGGGTAACCATCAATGGTTAACCCTGGGAAGACTCCTAACCATCACTAGTTGGGGTCCTTTATTCTCTTCTCAAAATTTTCAACAACCCAACTCTAATTAAAATTTGACTTTTTTTTGCAAGAACTACATTTAGCCTAAAGTTGTTTTATATTCTTGTCCATAGAACTATGTAGGCAATGTCCAATTGCATAGTACATCTAGAATTAACTCAACCATCCCCTTCTAAACCATACCTAATCAACCCATTCTTTCACCATGTCCACCTTGATGTTGGTATATTTTTACCCCTATCATTTTCATGTTTTGTGATGACTTTGCATTGGTCTTTTTAATCGTATTGACTGACCTTGACATGTTTTACTTTTGAACTTTACACCACCTCAAACATAACCTAGCCTATTATATTGTTTTGTAGGAGCACTTCATACCTTAGATACTTACAAATAATATTAACCCTATCTAGATGGCTTGATAATCTTGACCCAATTAGCTATGACCATTATTGTGGATTGATCACCCTTATCATGTGTCCTTCTAGGATCGATCTTATTTTTACCAAACTTTAGTCTTTATGAATTCTTGACTATCACTCTTTATCACATGTTATGCATATGATTGCATCTCAAATGCCCAACCTTTTCATGTTAAACACCTCATGATTACCAATTTACCATTTATCAAACCCTAACATGATTTTGCTTTTATCTTATCAACTCCTAATTTGAGGGGGAACACCTCTCATAATTAGGGCAACCATACCTTGACCAACAATATATTTTTATTGTATAGCTTATAAATCAAAGCTACACAATAAAAGGAGGCAAAATGTAGATGCTAAAAAACTACACATGATAGCTTTCGATGTCAAACTATCTCTTTAACCCTTATTTGACCTCATGTTTAGTGGACTACTTAGTCAACTAGATGAACTTACTAACTTGACCCCTAACTTAACAAATTTAATGCATACATTTAATTCAACTTAATTTAACGTATTTTCATCTGACCCCTTCACCACCTATGATTGGTCTAGCCATCACTGATTGACCTAACCATCAATGGTTAGGTCCTCAAACCTATTTTAAAGTATTAAATTAATGAAAACCTTGTGTGAGATCAACATCTCCTTAAATGGTAACTTGATTTTAAAAGTTGATTTTAAAACCTATTAAATAGGCAACTTTATCCCCTATCATATTAGTAACTTACTCCATCCTAATTAACAACTTCATCCTACAAAAGGAGAAGAGGAGGAAGTAAAATATATCCACAAATGAAATTGTGTCTAGGCTATTATATTTTCTTTTGAAAATATCTAGCATCCCTTTAGCAAGAAAGTAGTAGCATTAGAGACTCAAACATCTATCTACATCACTTTCAAAGACTGAAGTATCATCACTCTAGCCAAATTACCTCGACCCTCCACTATCAATTTACATGTATCTTGTGATTGTTTACATTGATTCATATTTATTTATAACCTTTCTACCCCAACTAGACCTCTTAACATCTTATTCTCTTCCCCACATGCCTATATCAAAACCCCCACCTATTTATTCATCATTATACAAATCCCCTTCAATATCCTCCAAAAACACATAGGCAGCCATCGATGGTTAGCCCAACCATTGACAATTACCTCAACCATCTCCAATTACCCAACTATTACTAGTTACACCAACTTCAATCAGTTAACTTGACCACTACTAGTCACTCTAGTATAAAAATCTATAAAATTATTTTGAGCCCCTTACCCTCAACCAAACCCACTTTTCTCTATTTTTACATGATAACAGTAACCTCTCTAATTTTTTAAACCAGACCTCAACCATTTTAACATAAGTATTGACCTAATTTTTCTATTTTTAGTTGTTTTCTTCAAACAAACATTTTATTTATCTTTCTTTCATATATTTACTTTCATATCATTCAATGCAAGTATCCTTTCTTTTCATTTTTATCAGCTTAATTACTATAACAATGGATTGAAAACCTCCTATTAAGCACTACACATCTTGGATCTATCTAACACAAGATAGTCCACTCAACCATCCATCTAAAAAAAACCTGTTTAAGTGTTTTTATTATCTATAGGTTATTCCTTCCTAGTCAAAGATGATTTCTCACTATCATCTAGATTCACATGTGCACTTTACCAAGTAGTTTTCTACACATCCTATTACTAGTTTCATTTCTTTACTTCCAAACTAATAAATGAAAAGAAATTAGGTGAAATATAATGTTTGATTTGATGATAATGAACTATGTAGCATATTTGTAAAAATAAGTGTTAAAGTTTAATTTCAAAATGGAAACACTTGGGTGCTAAAGTATGTTAAGCATGTTCTAAGCTTGAGGAGAGATATGATCTCTATAGGGAAGTTGGGTAGTGAGGGTAGTATGGTCACATTTACAACTCAATCATTGAAAGTTACAAATGGTTATTTGGTGGTTTCAAAAGGTAAGAAAGTAAACACTTTATATTTGTCTATAAATAATTCTAATTCATCTTTTGATATAATTGATATAGATAAAGATGCAGCTTTGTGACATTACAAACTTGGCCACATGAGTGAAAAGGGAATGAAAACCCTACATGCAAAATATAAACTACTAGGTTTAAAATAATTAGATCTATAATTTTGTGAGTACTATATATATGGAAAACAAAAATGTGTGAGGTTTCTCATGGTTGGATCAGCTAGGAAGGAGTAGAAGTTAGAGCTTATATATACAGATGTATGGGGACCAACTCAGGTATCTTCACTTAGTGGTTCATATTATTAAGTTACTTTTATTGATGATGCACCTTGAAAGGTTTGGGTATCTTGTATAAAAAGGAAGTCTTATATTTTTGATACATTCAAGGAATGGAAATCTTTAGTTGAAAATGAAATAGGTTTGAAACTAAAATGGCTCAGATTAGATGATGAAGGTGAGTATTTTAGTAACACTTTTAACAATTACTATTCAAGAAGTGAAATTTGTAGATAAAAATAGTTCAAAGAACACCATAATAGAATGGTGTGTCAAAAATAATGAACGTGACTATTATGGAGCATGCGAAATGGATGAGATTGTATGTAGGTTTTCCTTTATAGTTTTGGTCAAATGTTATAGCTACAATAGTTTATTTGATAAATAAAAGACCTTTGAGTGCTTTAGTTGGTGGAATACCAGAGGAGGTATGCATTGGAAAGAAGGTAGATTATTATTTTCTAATATTTTTTGGTTGTGAGGCATTTGATTAAATTGATGAAGATCATAGGAATAAGTTAGAATCTAAGTCTCAAAAATGTACATTTATTCATTATGGAACTAATGACTATGGATTCTGATTGTGGAATATGGAACATAAGAAAATAATCAGGAGTAGAGATGTTGTGTTCAATTAAAAAGTCATGTATATGGATCAATAGTAATAAATAAGCAATAAGAATCCAAAAATTAATATGCAGTATTAGAAGATTAAAAAAAAACATGTCCCAAAGGTTCATGATTAAAATGTGCAATAAAAATAGGTACCTCAAACCCCTATTAGAAGATCTGTAAGAGTAAGTAGACCACCTGATTATTTTTCTCCTTCTTTATATTATTTATTACTTACTAATGGTGGTGAGCCATAAGTCTACTAAGAAGAATTAGATATTTATGCCAAGGATAAGTGGGAGCAAGCTATGGATGAGAAGTATGATGTTCAAATTGAAAACCAAACATGGGATTTGGTGGAGCTTCCCAAAGGAAAGAAGGCATTATAGAATAAGTGGGTATACAAGATAAAGGAGGAGAATGTAGGTAAAGATAATTTCAAGGCTAGAATGGTGGTTAAAGGTTTTGCACAAAATAAAGGTATATATGTTGATGAAATATTTTCTCCAATTGTCAAAATGATTTTAATTAGAACTATTTTGAGCTTAGTAGCTATTGAAGATTTACACTTAGAATAGTTAGATGTAAAGACTATTTTCCTTCATGGGGATTTTAAAGGAGAAAATATACATGATGTATCTATCCATAAGGTTATAAATTTAATGGTAAGGAGGATTTTGTGTACAAATTAAAGAAGAGCTTGTATGGATTGAAACAAGCTCCAAAATAATATTATATTAAGTTTGACAGTTTTATGATGGAGCAAGGTTATTCTAGATGTCATTCAGACCATTATGTATTTTTTTAAATATTTGAAAATGGAAGGTATATTTTTTTACTTTTATATGTATATGATATGCTTGTAGCTGGTTCCAACATGTACAATATTAATTTACTCAAGAAATAGTTAAGTGATTGTTTTTCTATAAAGGATCTAGGTGTACCTAAATAGATCCTTGGTATGCAGATAACTAGAGATAGAAAGATACAATTATCATAGGGAGAGTACACAAAAAAAGTGTCAAAAAAATTAATATTTTAGATGAAAAATTAGATGGGATAACTTTGGCTACACACTTTAAATTAAAAAAGGAACAATGTCCTAAAACACAAGAATAAAATACCGTAATGTCTAAAATTCCATACTCATCAATAATTGGTAGTTTAATGTATGTAGTGGTGTGTATAAGGCCATACATTACACATGCAGTGGGAGTGGTGAGTAGGTTCATGAGTGATCTAAAAAATGAATAGTGGAAGGTAGTAAAATGGATCCTTCATTACTTATGAGGGACCATAAATACATTGTTAAGTTATAGTGGATCAAATATAACATTACAAGGATACATTGTCTCATATATGGTAGGTGATTTAGATGGTAGAAGAAGAACTGTAGGGTATGTGTTTATAGTAGGTGGTAAATTAGTTAGTTGGGTATCATGGTTAGATAAGGTTATGGCACATTCAACCATAGAGGCTGAGTATGTTGTTGCTAGAGAAGTAAGGAAATAATTTACTTACAAATGTTGATGGATGAATTGGGACATAGTCAAGAAATATGTACACTATATAGTGATAGCCAGAGTGTAATCCATTTATAAAAATACTTATATTTTCACTCTATGACAAAATAGATTCAGTTGTGGTATCATTTCATTCATTTAGTGATAGACGAAGAACAACTAAAATTGGAGAAGATACATAGTAGTGACAATCCTATGGATATGATGACCAAGGTAGTTACAATGGAGAATTTGAATAATTTTTTAGATTCAATTGGTCTTCTTAGACAATAATTAAATTAATGAACTTTTCCATTGTTAGGTGTAGAGCTTGATTGTCTTCCAAGATTAGAGGTAAAACTTCTAATGTTATTTCAATTAGGTTTGGATCCCTTTCTTTGAATCCTTAGTTGTTGAATTGTAATTTCATAGTCAGTATAGGCCATTGATTAAAGGTTTATAGATATAATGGTAGAGGCTATGTTTAGGTTTTTTTACCAAAAAATGTATTGATATATGGCTAATATGTATGAATGTGATATCCTGATGAAATATTATACACAAAGAGGAGGTGGAAAAGGTAGAGAGGTGTAATAGGGTTTGTTATAGGATTTTGTTTCTCCCTTGTATTATCAAAAATAATATACTGGACAAGTTTGGTGGATGTAGCCCATCTTGGGTGAACCATGTTAAATCTAGCATTTTCTATTATGTGAATTTTTATGTTTATTTTCATAAAGTTTTGATTAATTAATTTCATAGTCTCTCTTTCATGTGATTTGGGGATAGATATAGGTTTTTATTTATCCTAACATGAAGCATCAACATGAACATAAAAGGGCTTTCCCAAATATGTAAAGATATGGATAGGCCCAATGACCAATTTGTACTTTAACCCTATGAAGGTGGCTTGACACTCTAAATTCTAGACAAACATCTCACTTTTACACAATAAGGATTCCAATGGAGATGAAATGGCTACATATCATTTGATAAACTTGTGATAGTACCCTATATGGCCAAGGAAAGATCACATTTCCATGGAGCTGACTAGTGGAGGCATACATATAATGATTGAATTTTTTTTTTAGGTCTACCAAAGTGCCTTCACTACATACTACATGACCTAACAAAACACTAAAAAGTGTTAAAAATAGACATTTATTTAAATTTAGAGTAATGCACAGAGCTCAATAGTGTTCTAACATAAGGAAATATTTAGATAAATGTTCTTTAAATGAAGAAAATATTGCCTAATCATCAAGATATACTTATAAGAAGTTGTGAATGAATTCCTTGAATGAAATCACCACTATGTAAGAGAAAACCATAGGTGAATTCTTGAGGCCAAAAGGCACTACCTTGTATGTAAATGATCCCCATTCCATGATTAAAGGAATTTTATCTCTATCCTATTTTGAGATGGGTATTTGATGATAGCCACTAAAACCATCCATGAAAGAGTAAAATTAATGGGTGGTGATAGATTCCAAAACTTCATTTGTGAAGGGAATTTAGAATGGATCATTCACACATGCATCATTCAAAACTACATTTTATCTGATCTCCCTTATTTTCTTAGGTTACACAACCATGGGACTAACCCAAACTACATTTTATATAGTATATATTATAATTGCATCCTACATTATATCAAGTTAAGCCTTCACTTTTGAATTCATTTTTGGATTCAGGTTGTATGGCCATTTCTTTGTGGGTCATGCACACTACTTAAGTTTAATATTCATTTCACCTAGAGATGGATAAACTCATTAGACCTATAAAAATATAGTGGGAAAGACAAATCTATAATCTTGTAGGAGTTTCATAGCTTTATAAAATTCAAATTTTATCTAATAATCACCTATATGCACCAATTTGGAAACCTTCTTAGTTCTGATGTTTGCTATGTAGTTTTTAATGGGCTACTGGTAAATCTTACACTTTTCCTCATCAAAATATTATTGTATCATTCATTTCCCTTCCTATTATGGAATTTGTATGTTTTACAAGTTATCTTATTTAGTAGGTTCTATACTAGGGTCTTTTACTAGTTCTACTAACCATTCAGGTTCAAATAAATCAATCAAATAGATATCACCATCATAATTAGAATTTCTAATGTATGCATAAGAGATTATTCATATTTTTTGGTATCTTTATACCTTTATAATGTTTAATTGAGATAAAAATTTACATTCTTCTATGCAATGGATTCCATTGTGGTGCTTAAATCTTCTATGCACCCATGGCATTATAAATGTTTGATTTTCAGTAGTGCATTGTGAACCAAAGGTTTTTCATCTTTAAAAACAAATATCTATATGAATTCACTCTATACTTAAAAAAAATTCTTTGTCTCCCTTCTATTATCTTGATGCATATACCATGTTTATGGTAAAGGAATAAGTGTATAATAGAAGATGTGAACCTAGTAATTCAATGCCGTATATTCTTTAGTCTAGAATTCAACACATTTTTGAATATGGATTTTAGGATGCTCACCTTCTTGGAAGAAAGGATAATTTATTTTGATGACCTATGATATTTGGAACCTAATAATCATGAACTTTCATGTATCATTCCACTCAAGCTAATCATTTCTATGAATTGCCCACCATATCACTACAACTCTCTTCAAAACATAATTCAGAGCATTGACCTGCTAGATGATGATTGGTACATGAATTTATAAATTTAGAATGAACTAATTGATATATTTAATTGCATATTACATATGAAGTTATCTCTCATGTGTAAGTACCATTCTCATAATGATCACCTCAATCCCAATGGAGTAGATGTGTGTCTAAGTCTCCATTGACAGATGAAGCTATTTCCAAGGCAAAGTACATTCTCTAGTTGGATCTATATAATCCTATATATGATCATTTGCTTGATATAATAAGTCAAATTATAAATGAGTAGGGGATTTAGTCTATATAGATGCATAATATTATATGACAAATTGGGTTACCAATGGATATTTAACTATTAGTTTAGGCTTCCATTATTTAGATGTCGTTAACTATTGAGTGAGTAATAATTATACCTAAGGTTTACTATGATCATAAAAGAAGTTGAAATGGATTGAACATAGATATTTTAGGTTATATTCAGAGTTTACCTCCATCTAAATGTTTCTTGTGCAACATATAAATAATCTAGTTCAACTAGAATGATGTAAGGTTTGTACACCCTATTCAAAGGAATGATGACAACTTCATCTCCTTGATGTGCTTCTACTTAATTTTATAGAGTATTGATAGTCATATGACCATAATATTCCAAATTATTGCCAACAAACATAAGGTAATGTGTTGTTATTATCTTCATATTGATGATTTCAAAGTCACCTCATAGGGTTAGTTATGGAACTTTGATCTTAATGTCTTCTAATCTACCAATGGGCTCAACTTGTCTATAGTCAATTAAGCTCAAATTTAATCATTTTTAGCTTATAAATGGTTATCTAGTAGCCTTATATGTATACTAAAGAATCATATTGACTATGATACCAAAATTAAAAACAACATCTAGAAGTTCATATCCTACAACCTCAATGTCAATTCATGCATGTACATCCCAAGTATTATTTGTTATGACATACCAAACACACTTTTATATATTTTGTTATCCTCATTGTGAAAACTCTACTAGATTATGTAGCAAGTTTGTGATATTATAAGAGATGTATTCATTGCATAGTGTGATTTAAAGTTTCAAAAGATTTGTCATCGTAGTGACAACTCTGTCTTGATGTATAATGCACATGATCTGGCCATACATTTGGTCATATATTACTATAACATATCCTTTAGTAGTGCTTTGATGTTGTATGTTTTTCAACATCTATTAAAATTCATACATAAGCCCCTTTTCTATAGTTGGGTCAAGGTATTTGTGATATTTTACTTTCTAGATTCCCTAATCTTGAGGTATTTTCAAAGGAGGCAAGACTATTTTTGCATGCTAATATCATGCAATAGAATAAAAAAAGGCATCCTATTTAAGCTTCAAATTCACCATATTCATATTTCTAATGGCCTTATCCTTTCTTTTATTTTCCAATATATAATAGTTTTCTATCTCATTCTAGTCATATATTATACATTATGTGTAGTATGACTATGTTTGAGGATTCAAAGGGAAATTTTATTGCACATGATTGTACTCTCCACATAGATAGCATTGCAAAGGAGGTTGTTTATATTTGTTTCATATTCTACCTTGGTAAGTTCCTCTTTATCTACCCCTAGATCCTCCTCTTTTGGATTGATAACCTCCTCTATCCCTTCCTTATTGTTATGTTATGTTCCAATTCTAATGTAACTGGGTATTATCTCCAATTTTGAATTGTTATTATGTAACTAGTGGAGTCCAACTCATTTTCTAATGCTACATCATTATTGAGCTCTAGAGTGTTTCACACTTGTATTATGGTGATGGTGGTGTCTAATTTAATGAAGGAGGGGTCCAATTAGCCAAACCTTGAGGTTGGTATTATGGTGAACTAGGAATCATCTATGGCCTATTCAGGTTGCATAACCTTTATTGACCTTTGGGCCTAAAATCATTTGCTTTGTTGAGGACACTTGTTCTATAGTGATGGAGAATAAATTTATTATGATGTATTCTTTGAGTCCTAAAAATAACTATATTTCTTATCATCATGATTATGTGACTTACAAAAATTACAATATAAATTATGTGGATTATTGACATATTATTGCAAGATATAACACTATGTTTTTGTGTGGCCTACTACTCAATAGATTTCATAAAACACTATCTTAATCTTAAGAAAATCATTCTTATGATATCCATTTTTCCTATACTCCATACACCATAGATTTAAATTAGGTTTATCTACCTCATGGTATTACTACATTATCTTCATAAAAGCTTGTAATGTATTTTCAATGTTAGAATTTATGATAGGATTTGCGCATATTCTTCAATATATACTACTCATAGAGTAGTATCTCTATAATTTGCTTTAGTAGCATATTGAGTCTATGTAGTGGAAAATCTAATTCATTTAACATTGCCTTCCAATTCCAATCTAATTGAATTTTGGACCGATAACAAGGTATTTTGATCAATTTGAGTAATTTGTGTACTAAGTGCTTAATCATGCTTAGGAGCTAATTAACCCAAATCAAGGCCTAATCAAAAATTCAATAGAAACTTATTGAATACTTATTTTTAGAAATGAATATTGAATATCTACATCATCAAGTGACCTTATTTCTTGAGAAGACATCCCTAAGCCATAAATGCCATAGATATTAGGATTCATTCCCTCCATCCTCTTAATTTCCCATTCTTCCAATTTTATGATGAAGATAATTATAAACTTAATTATAAAAATTGAATTAATCCTCAACAACACATCTCAATATCAAGATGGATGGTTCAAGTTGATTCTAGACATTCTCAAAAATCTATAAATAGAGAGGCCATGAACCTCATTTTTAAGCTATTTTGGTGCAAAGTTATAATGAAAAAATATCTTTAAGAAGCCATTGTAACTAGTGTTATCATGCCAAATTGATTCCAAGCCAAGCCAAGCCACAAGCCAAAAGCTGTTGAGGATAGATGGAGGTAGCCAAGCTTCCAATGCCAAGAACTTCATGAGCACAAAACCAAGCAAGCCACTACTACAAAGGAATTTGGAGTATCCAAGGAAGTTGAAGGAATTATTGTGTTTTATTCCTTAATTTTTAGTTGTGTTTGTCAATTTTTTAATTGACTAATATCTCCCTAGTGTTTAGGCTTAGAGATGTTATGCTATTAGTGTGTTTTTTTCAATTTGTTTTCATTCTGAAACTAACACAATACCAACCATCCTCTCTTGAGTAAAATTCCTATATTTACATATGGAATGCCTAGTGGGACTACATGCATCTCACACCTGAAGAAGATCATTTTGAAACTTTAAAATATTCAGTTGGACCCTTAAAACTCTTGCAAATTAATTTTCTAACTTTATTTTGCCATTTTTGTTTACCATGGTTTTACATAGCAACCAACATCGGCAAGGAAGATCGACATCGATTTCATATCTTAACTAACATCAGTTAGTAAAACCAACATCAGTTGTATACCTATCATCGATCACATTGGTATAAATGATGTCAGTTGGATAATCAACATTGGTTAAAAAATTTAGCCATTGTCAGTTATATAAACAGAAGTTGATCACTATGTTTTTATTAAAACATAGAAGTGAGAGATCTTTTTCTAAAGTTTATTGATTCAAACCCAAAAGAGCCTAAACTCTAAAGGGCATGCTAACATTTTTATTATAGGACCAAGCTTGAAATTTTCTAAAAACATGTTTTAGATCACCTTTTGCATGCTTAAAAAACAATTAGGAACCTTGTTTTTGTGTTTAACAAAAAAAAAAGATGTTTATGGTGAATGTTTTCAAATTTAAAACTAATACCATGGGGTAAAATAAACACCACCTAAATTTCCCTTTGGGATTAGAAATGAACTCAAATTTTCAAAGCTTTTTGTATCTACTTAGTTTTTTAGATTAAATTTTATTTGGCAAAAAAATGGATGTTGCATGTATGCTCTTCTATTTGTCCCTTTTAGGAAACCCTTGGAATCAAAAGAGCCATTCCTATTGAAAATAGCCTAGTCCAAGGCTTAGAAATAAATTCATCTAAATTACTCCCCAAAAACTCATCAAAGTTTGGGTGACCTTGAAAATGACCCTAAAGTCTTTCTACTTTCATGTTTTCTTTATTTTTTATATAAACTTAGCTTGTAAGTTGGACTTCATCACCTCCCATGAGTTCTATAGGGAATCTTTGACTTGGAGTTTCACATCCTAGCATTAACTTCATTTAGCTCCTAATTAGAGTTATAGATGAGATGTAGTGGCACTTTGAACATCATACTACACTGAACGAATAGTAGGATGTAATGGTTGTAGAAAGGACTAGACCTTTTTACAACAAGCCAAGTGATATAAAACCAAAATTTGTTCCTTTTTTTGCATTGTTTGGCATGAAATTCATTATAAAATTGATTCACCTAGAATTTTTGGCAAATTTTTAGATCTTAGAAAAATCCACACTTACCACAGAAGTATTGTTGGTACAAGGTGCACCTCAAGGTCCATGTCACAATACTATCATTTAAGAGAAGGGGGGGTGTAAAAACCCTACCATATAATGCATATTTACTTTTGGATGAACACTCAAAATCCTCTCAAATGACATATATTTATGGATTCCAACAATACCAACAACCTTATCAATGTAGGATATAAGAGAGATTAATTAGTTGGTCTTGTCCTAGATTAAAGTCTTGTTTGAAGTCAAAACTTAGTGTAAAAAAATAATTCAAACCAAACACATGGTCCAAATTTATCTTTAAACAAAGAGGCATTATGATGCCCATGTGAGATCATCAATTTACCTTGCTCAAAGTTTAGTAAAAGCTTGAGAGTCATATCATCCACTTTGGTGTAGCTATGCTACCCAATTGAGTCTAGACCTTTACCAAAGTTGTTTAAAGTCTTTCACTTATAATCTAAATTCAGAATTGCACGTTTATAAGTTCATAGAGTTGATGTGTTAGGTGGGTTTGTAATTTTCACTAAACTTGAGGGAACTTAGGTTTAATTTCTAATTTGGGTTGAAGCCCATTTTAGACTCAAGATCATTGTCATCACTTGATATACTTAAGACATTTTGTGCTAAACACTTTCACTTTGAGTCTATGCACCACAACATTTTGAATCAAGAAAAGTAGTGTTATGCTATCAAAATTATGGTAAAATGTCTTTTCCTTAGAGAGTTTTTAAAATAAACTTTTTTTTCACACCTTTTGGGTAGTATAACATTGTTACACTACCCAAGACATTTTGAATATTGTTTCATTGACCCTATTTCATAGATTTCAAATTTGTTCCTACATTTCTAGACCAATCTAAGTATACATTTGTGATCTTTTTTCTAAATTTTTTATATTTTTCACTTTTATCTAGCTTGTTTGTCAAAAGAACCAAGTTTTATACCATTTTTAATGATAAAATAAACAATTTCTAAAGTGCCTTTTATTTTATACCTTATACCTAGTTGATCAAGTTCATTCCCAAGAATCAAATTTCTAGTGTTTATTAGAAGTGTTTCAAATCCATTAGATCAAAACTTTGATCTTTTTTAAAGACTAGGTTTTGATGCCATTTGGCCAAGAGTCCTATAACATGCCTTATTTGAGCCTAGCTTTTGATGTTGCATTTGGCCAAAAGACCTAGTAACTTTTAAATTCCTAGATTAGACTAATTTGAATCACTTCAACCTTAGAGTCAGGCATTTTGATTTTTGCTCCATTTACTTGCTTATCTTTATGTGAATAGTGAAATGGTAGATACTTCATGCTAGCTTGTTTCCTCACAAATATTTACATAAACATTTTGATCCTTTTGAATAATCTAGAACAAGTTAGAACATCATCTATTTTAGAAATTATCCTTTTTAGAGATTGTAGAACTCTTTGACATTTTTTCACAAAACATATAATATGGATCCCAACATGTATTCCTACACTCGTATTGGACTCATGTACAATCCAAATATTAGTAATGTAGTTACATAGGAAGAAATGGTGCAAGACACCTATGCAAATAATATTGCTTATGAGATGGATTATTATCCCTATTATAATACTCAATCAAGGTTACAAATCCAAGATCCAATGGCTAATTATCTAGTTCACATACCATCTTATTTAGAATAAGACTAAGAATAAACCGCATAATACCTAGCTACAATACTCATAGTGGATGAGCTAGTTCTTCAATAGTCATATTCTACTAATATGGTTTCCACTTATGATCCATTTTTAGTGACATTTATTAGAGAACAAAGATGAGATTTTGGTTAGATCCATAGAGGTAGGGGCTAAGTTTCCAACAAACTTTCCTCATGAAAATTTACCAAGTCTAGTAAGAGTGCCCCACAATATCATTTACAATCAATGGGCTTCTTCTATCAATCTTATGGCTCAAGTCCAAACAATGTACCAATATCCTAATATATCCAATCAAGGCAAAAATATCATGGAAGATCACTTTAACCAAATGCAAATAGCATATCAAACCTACCTGAATCTAGCATGTGACTTCAATCTGATGAACATGGTGAGTAAGCCTCTCATTAACCTAGTTATTTCAATAGGAGTGTTGATAGAGTTAATTGGATAGGATAATTCAAAATTTTACCCATTTTTATAAACTAATTTGATAGGTAACTTGATGCATATGCCCATTATTAAATAAATGTCTTCGGCCTCTACATAGAATAGTGAACCAAATGTAGTAGACAATGTGCAAATAACATCTAGTCTCAATAAAAGTGGTACTAACATGCAAACAACTAACCAACAACATGTGCCTATAGTTAGTTACATGATTAGATCATCATACCAGGGAATAGGAATTTATACATCCCAACATCAACTGACTGCTTCTTAAGTGTACAACCTATGGGATTAGGTAATTAAACAATGGCTAATGTCACACCTCAAAGATAGAATGTGATGAATCCTACTCCTCCTCAATAAGTAACAAGTAGTATTATAAAACAACAAGCAAAATTTAGTGTATCAATGCAATAGAGGAAAAATAAATTGACACCTCAATCAAGGGAAACTAATGTTTCACCTCACCAAATAATGATGAACATACCTCTTTAGTCATAGACTAATATGCCAATCCAAAACCAAGTAATGACTAGTCAACAACATGTAAATATTGGTCAATGATAGATGATAAATATGCAACCTACATTCACTTCCTCATAGGGATTCATGCAACAAAGACGTCCCCATGTTTCTCAAGTACCTATTAGATAACCGTTGGTTAAAAATGTGCCATAAATTTAGAGGCAGGGTCTTAGACCACAAGTTCCCATTCAATATCAAGGTTTGATTAGTTGGCAGCATGTCATTTTTCAACCAGATCAGGCACATTATAGTTATATCCATCCATCTCAACCACAAAATCCTCCAAGTTAAACCTTTATCACTAACCCAAACTAGAATATTGCACAACCAAATGTGCAATTTCAAGTACATCCTAATCCATGTATGCATATTCCTAGTCCATTCCCCAAACAAATCAATACAACCCAACATATATCTCCATCATACCCTGGTCGAAGTATCCCACTTGTGACCTCCCAACCATCTACCAAAATTCTCCCTTAAACCAATGTTCTTTCTAGTTTCTTATCCCAAGAATTGCAATAGATGAAGGATGCAATTGCTACCATTCAAGTTGGTAAACAAATTAAAAAGTTCAAATTAGATGATGTGTGTTCCTACCCATTAAACATGGAGTATTTGTAGATATTATTTTCTTTAGGATATGAACAAAAAAATTTAACAAATAGAAAGGGAAAGGTGACTTGAAGTCTCATTTAACCAAATTCTTTGTCACATGTCAACTAGTGGCACATAGTGACATTTACCTTTTACTATTATTTCCAAAGAGATTGGTTAGACAAGCCTTGGAGTGATTTTTAAAGTTGCCTAAAAATTTAGTAACAAATTTTGATGATCTTTTTGATAAGTTTATGTAGCACTTTTCCTATAATCTCAAGCATGAGATTTCATTAGTGGACTAAACACAACCAAATAAAAAAGTTGGTAAGAGTTTTGAAAGTTATTTACAATGACGGAGAGCTCTTGCAAGATATTTCACTCATATTTTATTGGATAAACAATTAGCTACTATGTTTACCAAAAAATTTCACAGTGAGATAGCCTATCATTTGGAACTACAATGTGCACATACTTTCAAGGAAATAACAATAAAGGAGTTATCAAGCTTAATTAAACTAATTAAAATCAAGGTACTAATCAGGGAAATTACTAACATCCCACTAAAGCACCAGCATCAAAATTAGCATAGGCCAATAACCAAGAAAGATTGAAGCAATTCAACCACAATAGGAATATTGTGGGAAATGGAGTAACTGAATCCCATCATGTCCAAATGGTGAAAACATCATCTAAAATGACTTTTTATCTTAATTCTACCCTGAAACCTCTCTAACCAATTCCACAAGCATGATAACATAGACTTGAATAACAAATATAGTAGCCTTTATTATTGTAAACCCCTTCGCCTAGGAGAATCATGCCTGCACATCATGTCTTTAGTGACCTAGGAGAACCTATTGAGTCTATATTTCACAAGCTTGATTCCATTAATATGATTAGTTTGCCTATACCAAATAATTATCTAAGAGGCATTTTTTTATACTTATTGGTATTGTGAAAATGAATTCTATGACTATCATTAGGTCAATGGGCATAAGCTATGTAGATGTGTCAAAATTAAGAATTTAATTGAGAATATGTTGGAGAATGGGGAGATAACATTGGATAATGGTGATTCCACTTCCAATAAAACTCTTGGGATTTATCAAAACCCATTTCCCCAATATAATAATTAGAAATCACAACAATAATGACCAATGCAACAAAAAAATTAATAGTATTAAAATCAAAAGTTGAATTAGTAGAATCAACAAAATTAGTAGCATAACCCAAAATGATAGAATAATGGACAAAACCAAGGTTAGAATAGTAAAAACCAAAAAACCTACCATGTAGTTTCACATGAATATAATAGGGTTGTAGGTTATACTATAGGGGGTAGTATTAATACCATCTCCATTAATCCTAAACCAAGCACTAATCAACCTAAAATATTCCTAAACAATAAAATTTAGCCAAATTGCATGTATAATCCTTCTTTGACTTGAGAATGCATATAGGCAATCCAAAAAAGTAAGAATTCCACTTTTATACCTTATATCAGCAACTCATCCTTGCCACATGACCACATGTGATTGCACCAGCAACCGAGACTTGTCCTGTCTGGTCCCACACCATTCCCAACATTTTTTTAACAATAATGGTCCAATATTTAATCCTGATATCCTAAGCCCAAAATCATCCACCACTTTTCTTGTTATCCAACCAACCATTCAACCTCATAACAAACCATTCAATACTGACCAAGCCACAAAATTTGATATTGTGGAACAATTGTAGAAGACACTAGCACAAATTTATATTTTAGATTTTCTATAAAATTCAATAATCCATAAGAACATCTTGAATGAGTTTTTGACCTAATCCACTATTTCTAGTGACATATCCCTTGATAAATTTCAATCTTTGATTGGACACCTAGCTCTAACCCAATAAGTCACATTCAACCAAAGTGATATATCTTCCCTTTTCCCACTCCATAATAATCCATTATACATAATAAATTATATAAGATGGCATAAATTGAAACATGTCCTTATATACAATGTATCTAGCCTTAGCATAGTGTCTCTAAAGCTCATCAAGCTTCTTGGGTACACAAAGGTAGATCTCCAACAAGAAATAATAACCATCAAAGCCTATGATAATCAGGAAAGGGAATCATAAGGCACCATTAGTTTGATAGTTATCATTTGGTATTTAACTCATGTTACACTTTTCCATGTGCTTGATCTTGAGTTATCATACAATAACCTTCTAGGAAGACCTTGGTTACATAAGGTTCATGCAGTCTTGTCAATGTTGAACGAATGTATCAATTTTTCCCACTTAGGGATGGAAGTGAATATTCCAAAAGATTTACACCCATATAAACATTGAAGCCATCTTAAGGATGAATTTTAAGTCTATAATGATTATTATAGCATGAATCTATGTTCTAAGAAGGATAAAGGGAAGGCTATACTAATTTGTTGTTCACTAGATAATTGCATAGATCCTAATACCTTTGATTCTCTTTCCCACATGCCACCTCCTAAATATTTTAATAATTTCACCATTTTAGATAATGGACCAAGAGAGTATGTGACCCATGATACATTTGACATTGCCAATATTTCTTAGAATACAAAAAACTTTAGGTGACCTAAAGCTACCCCACATATGCATTAACAATAAAAGAATAAAGATAAGGGACCTATCACATTTGTACTAGCATCCACCCTAGAACTTGACCATCTTGAAGGGGATGAATCAAAAATTTACAATGACAACCAAGATGATTGTTATAAAAATTCAAAGTATCCTATTCCAAATAGGATCATGAAGCATCACAATTATGAAGGAAGAGGCCTCGAACTAAATCAATAAGGAACCATCGAGCCAATTTCCATGACTAATTATTAAAGAACTTATGGAATTTTATTTAATCCACTTTGGGGTGACCCTACATATCTTATTAAAAATCCATCACTAGTGACAAGTGATGATGATGCTAATAATGAAGTAGAGTCTGATCATGGCCTCACCTTTGATAATGTAGCTAAAACTAACATGTTTGATAATAATGCCATTTGTACCCTTATCCTAGCCACTCATCACAACCCATTGCCATTTATTATCCCTAATTGATAGATTGGGACCAACAATAATCTAGTCTACCAATTAATGGGTTCCAGAACGATGAGGCATTTTGTGACTTTTTAGGCCTTGGAGACAATGTTTCATTGAGAGATCACAAATCAGGATTCTTAATCACATTAGATCCTATAGCCTATTTTGGAGAGAGAGTGAACACCCTTAGCTAAAAAAAATAAGGAAAACATTGAGGTCCCAAATTAAACACCTCTTTGCGGTGCTTTCTGACTAGGAAAAAAGTAAAGATAAAGGTTAGTCTAATTTTGAAAACTTGTTTTAGGCACCATTAGATGGGGCTATTCAATATTATTTAGAATTAGACTAAGAGACCACCAATTATAAAATTATATATGGAACTAAGTTTAGCTTTGAGCAACATAAGTATTTGATCAAATTCTTGAAGAATTTTTCACTATTTTTCTCACATGGCTAGATCTCCCATTAGGTGACTAAGATTAATCATGCCTAGGAGAAGTTGAAGATCAAGTCCTAATGGAGGACCCTAACATAATTCAATAGTTTAAGTCATTTCCTACTATCATAAAAGATGGTTTGACCATTCTAGTCAAAGATATAATAAAGGTAAATATCAGGACTCCCTCAGACTTGAAATGGATAAAATTAGGATCATCCCTCACTAGCTAGGAACATGACGTCTTTACATTTATATTGAGATAATTTGTAGATATCTTTACATGGGCCTATTCTGACATGCTAGGTTTAGACCCCACCTTATGGTTAATCTTGATGCCAAACTAGTAAAACAAAAGCTATGTAAGATGTATCTTTGCATTACTAAATTGGTAAATAAAAATTTGGAAAAACTCTTAAAAGTAAAATGTATTTAATCTATTGACTACTTAGAATGGATCTCTAATGTGGTACTTATTAGTAAAAAGCCTAAAGAGATTAGAATTTGTACTGATTTTCAAGACATCACCAAATCTTGTACTAAAGATGATTTTCCCTTGTCTAATATTAACATGATCATCGATTCCATGGTAGGTTATGAAATGCTTTCGTTCATGGATGGATTTTTATGATGCAACCAAATCATAATAACACCAAGATACCAACATAAAATAACATTCACCACTCCATGGGGAACATTTTATTATTAGGTAATGCCATTTGGCCTTAAGAATTCTAGAGCTACATGTCAAAGGGCCATGACTATCATATTCCATGATATGATGCATGATATTATTGAAGACTATGTCGATGACATATAAGTAAAATCCAAAACTAGGGTCGACCATCCAATAGTGCTACATAAGATATTTGAAATATTATGGGAGTATAAAGTTAGACTCAATCTAAATAAATGTGTGTTCGGTGTAGCTTTAGGCAAAATACTTGTCTTTCATCATGTCTCATAGAGGTATTGAAGTCAATCTAGCTAAAGTCCATGCTATAACCAAGATGTTGCCACCAAAAACCAAATCCATAGTTTTCAGGATAAGATCCAGTCAATCTGATGCTTCATCTCTCAATTAGTAGACAAGTGCCATATATTTACACACATTTTGAATAAGGGAGTTGCATTTCACTAGGATGATAAATGCTAAACAACTTTTCAAAAAATCAAAGACTATCTTGTTAATCCACTTATTTTATTACCTCCTATGGCAAGAAATGTATTCTTATTATACATATCAACTACTGACCATGCTCTAGGGGCACTCTTGGCTCAACATGATGACAATGGAAAAGAGAAAGTTGTATACTACCTAAGTCATAACTTGGTTACATATGAACATAACTATGCACCTATTGAAAAAGCTTGTCTAGCCATGGTCTTCATAGCTCAAAAATTGCATCATTACATGTTGAATAATAAGACTATGGTCATTTCCAAAGTAAATATGCTTAAGTATCTACTATATAAAATAACTTTGCAAGGTATAATCACTAAATGGATCATGCTTCTTAGTGAGTTTGACATAGAGTATGTCAATCAAAAGGTAATGAAGGGATAAGTTCTTATAGATCAACTTGCTAAAACACATCTCATAGACACACAACCACTCATGTTTCAATTTTATGATGAATCCATAATGACCATCATTGACACACCCCTTTAAGAGTAACCCTAGAAGATATATTTTGATGTTTTATTTACTATGCATGGATTAGGAGTAGGCCTATTGTTTATTACACCACAGGGGGATCTAATACCTAAATCATTTAGAATTAGTTTTCCTTATTCTAACAACATGGCTGAGTATGAAGTGATTTTTATATGACTTTGATAAGCAGTATATTGAAACATATCTCATCTCCAAGTTTATGGTTATTCTTAATTAATCATCAATCAAGTCACAAATCATTTTTAGACTAAAGATGACAAGATGGTTCCATATAAAGCCATGGTCGACACTCTTAAGCAAAAAATTATCAACATTCAATTTGAGCATATAACAAGGGATACTAATAAAACTGAAGATGCCATGGATATTATTGGCTCTCTAATTTTATAAACAAATAAATCTAGAGAGTATTAGTTCCTCATCAATAATTTTTCCACACCCGCTCATGAACCTTCAACTATTTCAATGATTTGTGATATTTTTTGTCCTAATTCTATTTGGTACTTAGACATTTACAACTACCTTCATGACCAATTTTTTCCACCTAACCTATCTCAAAAACAAACCAAAGCCTTCATTCATCATTCCACTCACTATACTCTATTTGGATCCGCTTTTTATCATCATAGTTTTGATGGAAATCTACTTCATTGTTTAACTTTGGTAGAGTCTACACTAGCATTAAGATAAGTTCATGAAGGAGTATGTGGTGCTCATTCTAATGGGGTAGTCTTATCCAAAAATATTTATGTACTAGTTATTATTGGCCCACAATGGACATAGATGCCACTACATATTTAAAAAAGTGTGATAAATGTCAATGGCATGCTAATCTGATTCATGCCCTAGCAAAAAATCTAAAACTAATGTTGACACCATGGCTATTTTATACAAGGGGACTTGACCTCATTGAGAAGATTAACCCACTTCATCTGATGGCCATAAACATATCCTTACCTCTACTGAGTATTTCACTAAGTGGGTTGAAGCTATACCCCTCACTTACATGACTAGAAAGCAAATTTCCAAATTCATTTTCAACCATCTCATGTGTTTCTATGGTATCCCCTATGACATTATATCTGATAATGGAGGATCATTTAATAACAATAATGTAGACTAGCTATGTACTAAATATAACATCACACAACATTTTTCTACCACATATTACCCTCAAGGTAATGCCCAAGCTGAGCATCTAACAAAACCATTTTCAATATTCTCAGGAATATTATCAATGATACCAATCATGATTAGAACTTACAGATATTCCCTACCCTTTAGGCATACCATACCAATCATTGTACTCCCACATGAGCCACACCATATTCACTTATTTATGGTACTGAAGCCATCTTTCCTATTGAGGTCGAATTGCCATTACTATGAATCTCTTTTAAGTATTTCCTAGATGATCATGACTATCAAGTAGCTCACCTACAAGAGCTAGACCTAATTGATGAGAAATACACAAATGCACTCAACAATATTTAAGCATATCAAAACTAACTCACAGGCCACTATAATTGGTGTGTTAAGTATAGAACATTTCAACTTGGTGATATTATTCTTAAAGAAAACCAAAAGAATACCATGGATGAGAGGAAGAATAAGGGGAAATTCAAACCAAATTGGATAGGTCCTTTCATCATTACTATAGATTATGGATCAAGAGCATATAATCTTACCACACCAGATAGAGATGAACTTCCTAAGTTGATGAATATTATTCATCTCAAGTGGTACTATGCTAAAGCACTAAGGTGTATTATCTATAAGGACCATTTTGGTTATGCAATTTTATCACTATTATTATTTAACCAAATACCATCCTTATCCATCATCTTCATTGTATCCACTTTCTACTTCTAACCTATCATCCCTATATGTTTTAAATCCTAGCCCAATTGACCTTGGTTTTTTCCATTTGTTATGTTTTTTCAACATCAAGATATTTAATTAGTTTCGTTAGCTGGTTCAAGTACCTAGATAGAGATTGTATTTTGGGGATAGTGTGATAAAAGTTTTAGTAGTTACATCCTTCATTTGTTATTCTTTTCTTACCACCAATCTTGCTACTAATTATAACTACCTTTGGAAAAATTAGTATCATTGATATATGTAGTTGTGTCTTGGTTATAACCACCTATGGGAAAATTAGGGGCCACATTAAGCCTTGACGTACCAACTTTCCACTTATTATGTCATACTTTGCCTTTTTACCAATTGTGCCTATTTTGTTTGAATTAACTACTACACTAGTCGAATTCCTTCATTGTAAGCGCACAACTACAGTGACTTGAGGTCCTACTCTAGGACTATGTAGGTAGTGATCAATACCTTTTTAGGTCATCTCAATCACCCTAAGCCATACCATAACCATTATATGAGCAACCTATGCCATGTTCTCACCATTTTGTGAGCAACCTTAGTTTAAATTCTCTCACTATTTTGTGAGATTGAACCATTTAGTGTCTTATCATTCTTGATTGAGTTGAGACACTCCAAAAACATTTGAAAAATCATTAAAAAGGAACAAATACATTGATTTCTTCTTTTCTTTTAAGGATTCTAGGAACCCTTAATAAGTTACAATAAAAACACTTGTCATTTAGTTTCCACATCCTTTTTAGCCTTTTCTCTCATGCACTTGCCATTTTTCAAGAAAATTCCTCTTCTTCTATCACATCCATTCTATTTGTTTTCATCAATTATCACATTATTCTCATTCCCTAGGAAAACTACATTTGGCTTGAAGTTTTTTTAATTAGATATTACATTCATGGGACTATGTAGCTAGTGTCCACTTACCTAGTGCATATGGAGATAGTTTAGCCACCCCCTTCCTTTTATTATATTCCCCCATTTTGTTCATTTGTTAAGTTATCACCTATTTTTTAAGGGCAATTTTCATAGGGTTTTTATTGTGTTTTTTTATTTTTTTGTCTGCTTGTTTATTTACTTTCAATATTATTGCCTTGATTTGGTTTATGTGTGTTTATTGGGTGATTCCTTGTCCACACTTATACTTGAATATATCCATATTCATATGTTTACATTGTCATCATGTTTTTTATCATTGATGTATTGTTTTATATTGAGTATTGGATTATGGGAGTCAGTCCTCATGCATATTTTAGCCAAGTCCTCATGATGTTATAAGTGTTATAAAAAATCTTAGATTAAAGAAGTATATTCAATAATGGTGGCATCTCTTTAGGATTGACATCTTGATTCAATCCTAATCATATCCCAGATAGAGTAATTAAACATGAAAGAATTTTAACCTTTATTAGTTTGGACAAGCATCTCCCTACTAGTAGGTTGTTCTAATTCATTATTACCCTTTATGTTACATTTTTGTCATCCTCAGCCAATTTTATCATGTTTTCCATAATTAGGGTCTAATGATTATAACCAGCTATTGGCAAATCATTGCACGCCATCCCACCTACATTTCTCAATGATTATAACTGCCTTCGGGAAAATCATTGTGTTTTCACCACTTTACTTTGTCTACCTATACAGGGGCATGATTATATCTTATTTTTATATCCTAATTGGGGTAGCTCCATCTTCTCAATGATTATAACCACCTTTTGACAAATCATTATGTTATCATACCACATTGCCACTATCAAGGTGCAATGTTTATAACCACCTTTAGGAAAACCATTGTGCACCATCCCACTTGCATTATGAGTGATTTTGACAAATTTCTCAATATCATTATGTTTTTATGCCATCATCTTTCCTTTCTTTGGTCCCCTCATTTCACTTCTTTCTTTTCGAGGGACTGTTTACTGACCTGCTTGTGCCAAATATTCCCTCGAGGGGGCATCATATAGTTAGATTATCATCATTAAAGTTGTAGGCATACATGACCTTTTCATTCTATGAGGAGTTGCTTTAACTATAGTTTTTAATGCCTTACCAAATAGGGGCAAATTGTAGACACCTAAAACTGGGCACCAATAACCTGCAACCAAGTTTTTGACCAATTTCCACCTAAAATACACAATTTGGCCTAAAAACATAAAAACACATTAAATGAGTTGAAATTGACATATTAAAATTCCAATTTTGGCCAAAGTATCCCTAAATGGGGCTATATAATTTATGGGCCAACTAACTTTGTTCAGATCATTTTGAGTCAAAATGCCAATTTTGCACCTAAGTGCTCTAGATTGTTCTTTCCTATCAAATCTCTTACATAATACATGTCCCTTGGTTATTAATTTTTGGCTACATACTAAATGGGATAATAAATCCAATTCATCTAACATTTCATTTTAATTCCAATCTAATTGAATTTTGGACCAATAACAAGGCATTCTGATCAATTTAAGTAAATTATGCACAAAGTGCTTAATCATACTTAGGAGCTAATTAACCCAAATCAAGGCCTAATAAAAAATTCCTGTAAAATTGTTGAATACTTATTTTTAGAAATTAATATTTATTAGCTACATCATCAAGTGACCTCATTTCTTGAGAAGACATCCCTAAGCCATAAATGCCATAGATATTAGGATTCATGCCCTCCATGCCTCATTAATGCCTTCCATGATGCCCTCCATGCCTCTTAATTTCCAATTATTCCAATGTCATGATGAAGATAATTATAAAATTAATTCCAAAAATTGAATTAATCCTTAACCACACATCTTAATCTAAAGATAGATGGTTCAAGTTGATTCTAGACATTCTCAAAAATCTATAAATAGAGAGGCCATGAATGCCATTTTTATGCTATTTTGGTGAAAAGTTATAATGTAAAAATATCTTCAAGAATCCATTGTAACTAGTGTTATCATTCCAAATTGATTCCAAGCCAAGCTAAGCTACAAGCCAAAAGGTGTCGAGGAGAGATGGAGGTAGCCAAACTTCCATTACGAAGAACTTCATGAGCACAAAACTGAGCAAGCCATTAATACAAAGGAATTTGGAGTATCCAAGGAAGGTGAAGGAATTTTTGTGTTTTATTCCTTAATTTTTAGTTATGTTTGTCATTTTTTTTATTAACTAATCTTTTCCTAGTGTCTAGGCTTAGAGATGTTATGGTATTAGTGTGTTTCTTTCGTTTTGTTTTCATTTTGAAACTAACACAATACTAACCATCCTCTCTTGATTCAAATTACTAGATTCACATAAACTAATATCAATGGGATCTATTGTGAAGTTTTTAAAAGAGTAAATTTCATTTTATGTGATCCTAATTGTATACTTTGAATATTTATCTACGTACTAGGAGAGTCAACATGTGCACTTTATTTTTCTACATTTGCTTCTTTTCATTGCCTAGTTCCAACAAGACTTATGGCCTTAAAATACTTTTAAATTGATTTTGTTTCAATTTTAGTACCCCAATTGTGTTATTACTCTAAAATTAGACCTTCCAAACTATTGTCTTCCTATCTACCTAGTTGAAAACTTCTACTCGAATATAATAAACTGGGTTGTGGGGACATGTGTTCTTTTGGTGAATGATTCTTTCCTTTGACTTATTATTATCCTTCTATGATTGAACGTATAATTAATCTATGAATTTTTTGTATTTCTTTTCTTATCTCTTTATTTATTTATTCTGATAATACCCATTCTTTTATTTATGTACTACATCTATCATCTAACTTCTCTAATTTTATACTATTATTACCTTCTTCAAACATCTATTCTTCATCTTATTCTTTGCCACTTCTATCTAATATAATTCATCATATTATTTCATCATAATTGATTATTTTTATTTTTCATATCACTCATCACATCACATCTCCTTAATAATTCATCATCTAGTTTATTACTACTCTTACACCTACTCGTAACTACCTAGGTATTCTTCAATTTATTCCATATGTTCTATTGTCGTAGCTCACTTTCTAAATCTAGACTTTTCTTTCAACTCTTATTTCCTCCTATCTACATTCTGGATTTAGATTCAAACCTTATCTATTCATCTAATCATTATTCACTATCATGTCACACACACCCCTCTACACTGAAAGTGACTACTCCATATTGGCTAGAGTAGGCACTATGGCCTTGTCCAAAACTAACATATTAACAAGAAAAGGTAGTCACTACAAAAATTTCCCTCTAATTCCTCTAAAAACAAGTCTAGTGTAGCTTTAAATGATATATATATATATATATATATATATATATATATATATATATATATATATATATATATATATATATATATATCCTTGTACTTCAAACATGATTATGTATCTATCTATAATAGTAGCAACCCAATAATCTATTATTTTTGTCCAGTTAGTTTCTAGTTTATACAATTGATCTATCTTTTCTTAAATATAGATTAATATATATTCCATTATTGGGATAAAAAAATAGTATTCCAACCATGCTAACCAATTATCTATCAATTCAAACAACTAATACCTAAATATTTCATGAAACTCTCCATAGATATGCTTTAAATGATTTCTTGTATGGTAAAACTAGTCTAGTTTGATTCTTCTTCCAAAAAATTACATACTCTCTAGTCTAACCATGTATCTATGTCTCTCTACCTTTGTAACCATCTTAACATAGTTTCCTCTATAAGGAGTGTTTCCATGATCACTATACCATTTTTATAAGAGGTCTTTGAAGCATGGGAACATGTTAAGGACGGGGATAACTAGGTATACATTAATGCACATGATAGTTTATTGTATTCATATAAAAGGTTAGATAAAAAAAACTTAATAAAGATGAATTATTGTACATTAAGTATTAATTAGGAACAAGAAATAATTCATTAACATTTATATATTATATGAATTAAATTAGATAGAAAGTAAGCAAACATTATACATGAAAACACATGAAAGGAATAAAGTAAGAAAGCACAAAGGTAGCCATAACCAAATAGTCTCTATTGATCTCTTCAAAAGTGGAACTCTATTCTTCTTACAAACATAAGAGTGTGTGTGTGTGTAATATATATATATATATATAGTTTTAGTCTATGATTATTCATATTATTCTCATAATTGAAACCAAAACTGAAGTTTTTTGATATTCTAAACTATTACAAGTAATGGAGATAGGACCAGGTAGACATATATATGATAAATTGAGTATATAACACATGAATATTAGACAAATATATTTTAAAACTTTACTATATAATTTCTTCTCACAACATAATTGACCTTGAGAGGGTTACATCAATCTGAGCATCACCCCTACCCAAGCATAATAAAGGTTTGTAAAGATTCTTGGGGAAGCTCAACTTCATAAGTAAGTTTATTTTGGGTTTTCTAGAGTTAGTTAAACTACTTAATCACATGATTGATAAGTAAAAAGAGCTCACATGGAGCAAATAAGGAAAGAGAATCTTTGATTCCATCAAATAGGCCATCTCTCAATCTCCCACACTCCTTAACCCTAACTTTAGTCAAGAATTTTTTTTATATGAATTATTCACAGCTAATGAAATTTTTACTATGCTCATACAATAGAATGATGAAGGGATGGAAAAACCAATTGCCTTATTTAGTAAAGCCTTATAAGGATATGAAGAAAGCTAAATTTTTTTGTATAATCATTTACTTTATTTTATGAGAATGTTGAATAAGTTTAGACACATGGTGTCTAATAATAAGGTCAAAGTGATGGCAGTTCACCCAAACATCAAAGAGTTTATACTTAATAGATATTTGAGTGAGAAGAGTGTTGGTTAGGTGAAAAGTGTATGAAATATGACATCGAGGTGAGACTTACCAATCTAATCAAAAGTAGAGGAATATGTGAGCATATTGTAGTAGAGGTGAAGGAAGATAAAGGGACAATGTTGGCAATCCATGATATCTAGTAGGAAGCTACAAACACCACTCCTCTTAGTTAGACTAATGATGTGGTCTAGTTACTCCAAATAGGATAATTTCCTATGGTCTTAGATAAGACAAAAAGGAGAATCTTTAGGCTACAAATCATAACCTATATATTGTTGGATGGGGTGTTATTTAATAATTATTTAGGAGGTATGCTTCTAAAATTTGTTGAATCAATCCAAATTGACAAACTACTTGAGGGGTTTCATGATGAGCTTACTAGTGGGAACTTTGATGCCAAGACCATAGCCTAAAAAATCATTAGGGTGGGTTAATTTTTGCCTACCTTGTTTAGATATTCACATGCTTTGGTTAGGATGTGTTTTAAATGTGTGATGTTCACTAGAAACTAGAAGTTAGTTTTCCTTCCCTTATAACCAATCAAAGTTGAGTATCCCTTCATGCAATGGGGATTAGAATTCAAAGGCATTATCAATCCCCCTTCTAGGGCTGGTCATAATGGGTCATAACAACCACTAACTAATTCACAAGGCGGGTGGAGGAAATTGAACTTAAGGAGGCCAATAAGAACTCATTCTTGGAGTTCTATGACAATCTTATTACTAGGTTTAGTGTACCTTTAATAATTATATATAATAATGCCTTAGCCTTTAGTAGTGCTACATTATGTGAGTAGGACCTTAACCATGGCATATAACTATAGGATGATTCTAAATATTACCCACAGGGTAATGGGTTAACAGAGTACGCAAATAAAAACTTGATAAGGATCATCAAGAGTACCATGGATGATAGTCTAAGAGAATGGCATACAAGGTTGATAAATACCTTATGGGTAGATAAAGTCACACCTAAGAGGACTAATAGACACATTACATACCTACTTATCTATGTTAGAGAGGCAAGATTACATATTTCCCTTGAACTTCCAACCTTAGAGCTTCCTCACCAACTTGAGCTCTTAAAAGATGATGTAATGCAAGTCAGAATGAATGAGCTGAGGTAGTTAGAACAAATAAGGGATAGTGACATGTATGCCATGTGGTATAATAAACAATAACTCAATAATTAATTTGATAAAATAGCTTCATCTAGGATATTACAATAGGGATCCATAGACCTCAAATGAGATGAAGAACATGCAAAGCCAAGGAAACACTGTGAATTTAACAGTGTTTAGAGTGGACCTTATATCATCACCAAATATAAATAAAGTAATGAATTTTAATTATATAGATTTAATGGTGAATATTTCCCCATCATTATCAATGGGATGTTCCTTAAAATTTTTTATTAGTCTCCATTAAGTTGCTCTTGTACATAGCAAGATTTTGTCTTTTCCCTCTAAGTGCTTTTACACATATTTAATGTTTATTGTTTGGTATTATCATTGGTATTTTTATGTTGTGATTTATTGTTTCTTATTTATTTCTTTGTTGTGTTATATTATTTCAAATTATGCAAGGTATAATGTATATTTCATATGCAGTCAAGTTTCATTTGCTAAGTCATCAAGACCAAGTCTAAGAGTTTTGAGTTCTCTGACCATTAGGCTTGTTAAGCTAGTTGAGTCACCAAAACATTTTCCCACTTTCTAGTTTAAAACCTATAAAAGTGGTCATCCTAATTACCTTGAGTATTGATCCATCATTATTACCATGGTTTCATCCATCCTTATTAGTTTAGGTCATTCAATCAGTCAACTACCTTATTATGCTATAGCTTTGCTTTGTGATCCCTCATGCCTCCTTATCAACTTCAGTCAAGTGTTTCATAATGATTGAAATTTTTTAGATGGTCCTTTGTCACTTTGATGGATCCTAAACATATGAAAATTGCCATGGTGAAGGTGAATTGAGAAGGTAGTTTAATAAAGACTTATAAATACCTTTGTTTTGGTCAGTCACATGAGGTATGTTCACTTTCAAGATTTCAAGAACATCATGAAAAGTGTCCTAGGTTCCATTTGAGATCTCTTATTATCCATAAAGGTCTTTTCATTATATATTAATATGATATTCAATTGATATGACTCTTTAAGATCATATATTTATGTTAAATTCAAATCTTTTGGTCATAATGAAACCTAATTTGGCCTTAATAAACCACTAAGTCACCTCCCACACCTTCAATAGATACTATAAGCCTCATCAAGCCATTACTAGAGCATTTCATACCTCATTGAGTCCATTGACATCATGGTCAATGCTTAAATCCTCACTAATGGGAACCACTTATGATAAATAGTTACTTTTCAACTCCCCTAATTTGTACCATTAGGTTAAAAATGTCACATGACCCCTATTTTCCCTCCATAAAACCTGCTAATGTTGTCTTTTGGTCTGAAATAAGAAGAAAAGTAGAGAAATTATAGGTTACAAAGGTTTCTGAAATGGTATGGATCTATATAGTATGGATTGGACCAAATGGAGTCAAGAATTTGTAGAGTGAGATCATTAATATAAGTGGGGGAGAAGCTAAGTGTTTTAGTATAAAAGAAGCTCAAAAGAATCTTGTCTCCCCCTTGATCTCATTGGAAATCTTAGAGATCTCCTTAGGTTTATAATTAGATTATACAGAGGAGAGAGAATGGAGGTATGAGCTAGATTCAACCAATGGGAATTTGTTTTGGGACTGGTCTCATGAGATGTATGAAGATTCTTTAGGAACTTAAGGAATATATATGCCATACTAATCTACATAGGCCAAGTTAGATATAATGATTTTCATGGATTCTTGGCTTGCCTACTCAAACCAATGATTGATGTTATTCCCTTATGTCTTGAAAGAACCTATCCTAAAAAATTTAGTACTTAACTCACATGTGTGAGCTTGTGGAACCAAAAAACATCAAAACTATAGTATGTAGTTAGCTTTAGATAATGAATTGAGTTTTTGAGTGTCTTTTTAGGAATTGACAGTGTTGAAGGACTAGCAGAGTGTTTCAAGTTTCCCCATACCTCATTTCTCAAGTTAGAGATCTAATGTCATCTCAAAGAATATTCAAGAATAAAATGTTTATACATACTTGAGAGCCATTGGATGGTGAGCACTGTGTGTGGTTTAATGGCACATATAGATCCTTTTAATGCAACTCAAGAACATGGAAATAGAGTGTTAAAGTTATGGTGGATTGTCTTTATATCCTTATGAGAAAATTTTCCAACCTCCATGGTGTCCTCATAGAAATAAAAACCACACACATTTCTCATATAACCACACAATAAATTTTAGTAGAGTGTAAGGTTTTTTTGCAAAGATTAAGGTTCCTAAAAAATTCTTAGGTTCCATCTTTTAGTTGTGTATGCTTCATTTCTATCTCCAAAGTGCCATATTTTCTTAGGTTTATGTGTAAGGGTCTAAAATATTCATGAAGTTTGTCTTGGAAGGGTTACCACACTCCATATCACACCATTTTCATATCTCTATCATTTCACATGGTTTCCATTACCATTCATATTGTGTCAACCCTATTTTCATGTCCCACACTCCTTATCACTCCACTATTACCCTCCTTCATTCATACACACTTAATTCAAAGTCTAAGCATTGTGAAAATGACCTAAAAATAAATTTTAACCCTTAAGTATAATTAAGTCATGGAATATTAGATCTATATGGGTCACACACCCTGCTGAGAAAGCCAGTCACCACCTATAACTAGTCAAATGGGTTTATTATAGCAAAGTCTCCAAGAGCACTATGTAGACTATTCAAAGGTATAACTAATTGTGTGGGAACAATAAGGTATGAATTCAAAATATATGAGTGAATATATGAATTTTTTACTTGAGTTTGAGAAATTTTAGACCACTCGTATCTCATATAGACATGATACTTAGACAGTATACATAGTGAACATATATGAGTGTATACCTAAAATAGAGTTGATGCATATGAATAAAAATACCTTATGTTAAAAAGGAAAAAAATATACAAGTATTAGTAGGGTTCATATTAAATTATGGTTTAAGTTTTATGTTCATCACATCTAATAATGGAAATGAACATCAACATAGGCTTGAGAACACATAGGCCTTCATAAGTAAAACCCCTAAACTTGAGAAAGGGGGTGGTATGCGAAGGAAGAAACATTGGAAAATCATGATCTAAGAATTATTCTATATTTAAGGAATATGGTGGACACATAATAATCATAAAAACATTAGTAAATAAGGGATAAAGACCATACTCATGGTTTTCATACCTATCCGCACAGTCAATAGGTGACCTACTACCAATCTAAGAAAAATGAGTGGTTGAGACCCTTATAGGAATGGATAAGCCTTAAAATTTAGTAAAAATGGTCATCATGATAATTTTAAGGAACTAATATCTCTATTTGGTCTATAAAAATATTGGGTATACCCATTTTTTTCTTAGACCAAGTCATATCTATGATAGTTAGTTGTGGGGGCTAGATGAGAAAAAACATGTCTTATGGAAGGATTTCAAGCATACTGAGGTCTAAAAATAATTTTTTAATATTTTAACATGATTTATAAGTTATTAATCCACTATATTAATGGGTTATCATTCAGAGTTACATTATATGCCCTTCAAGATAAACCAATGTATATAAGCTTCAAGCCTGCTCATAGAACCTACTACCATCTTAAGGTTTCTCCAATGCTCTTAAAACAAGTTGAATGGTTAGTGAGGGGTGTTTAAAGATGTATAAAACCCTTCTAAGAAGTTTTAAATTTAAAAATAAGTGAGGAAAAGGACAAATTACCTTCAAACCCCTAATTAAACCACTCACCCTATACATATTTAACTAGAATCTCAACTTTAAGTGTTCAATTACTTCACCACATAGATGTTTAGGGCCAAATATATTAGGGAAGTTTAAGTATCCATATGAACTAAATATACATGAAATATTGGTTGTAATTTGGAGGATAACCTTTATGAAAAATCCTAAAGAAAATAATTAGTCAAAATTGGTCTACAAACAACTTGAATGCAATCTTCCAATGCTCCTATCTCCACACACGCTTTTCATGGGACTCCAATCTATTCATGTAATATAAGGAGGTCAATTAAATACAACTTCATTGTCATTTTTTATATTTTGGACATCCATACACTATGAACCATCATTAATATGGTGGATGTTTTAAACCCTACAAAAACCCCAAAAGTGAACTGATGGTGGATTTTGGCCTCAAAACCCATCTAGATGAAGTGGTTTGACCATGAAATGACCTTTAAGGTCTCCTCAAACCTTATAAGCATCATAATGACTCACTGGTTGGCATGTGAAAGAGTTAAAATATATGAGATAGGCTTATAAGTGTTAGTTTGAGCTTAAGATTAAGGAGATAGGGAGTATTTGTGCACACAATGAAATTAAAGATGGAAAATGATTCTTGAAGAATTTAAACAAGTCCTCCAATAGTCATCAAAGAGACTCCCATGACTAGTTATATAGTACAAGAAATCATAGGTGTTGGAATTGATGGTTGTGTACATCTAAATGAGGTCAAGAGGTTTGATCAAATAAGTGTTTTTATTTCTTAATGTATTTGAGGTAGTATTCTATTTGGAAATAATGTAAGAGTACCTCATAACCCAAAATTTTAGACCAAAATTCATCATCCAGGTCTAGAAATAGAACAATCTATAACCTCCACTATGAATGTCTCACCAAAAGGTGGAGAATAGGGTAATTTGGGAAGCAATAATGTTCCCAACCTTCCTGGAAAAATCCATCACTATGTTTGGAAGCTCTTTGTCCAATTTGGATCCTAGGAGAAGCCACTATAATTGGTCATTTTGCCTGTAGACACCCAAGAGCTACTCAATGATCATGTATCTCACCCAAAGAGCATATTCAAATATTCATCACTATTTGGATTCTATGCATGGGGAGCCCAAAACTTTAGAGAAGGTGGAAAAGTCTATTGGCATGACTTTAGTATAATTGGTTCAGATATTTAAGCCTCAGTCTCTATGAGCCATCCCTATAACCCCCAAGCACTCGTAAAACATCCTTAAACCCTAATAATACTAAAATATAAATGATTAGTGAAAATTTCATCCAAAACCTTAGTTATTTCTTTACCAAAACCTCAAAAATATTTCCAACTAAAAGGGTCTCATGTCCATGGCACTTGATCGTATGAAAGTTTGTACGAACATGTATTAAAAGTGCATGTTTGCAAGGTTTTTCATATAAAATGTGTTACAAAACCTAACCAAAAGTTATAAACTATGTGAAAGGTAATTTAAAGGCTTATTATACTTCTTTAATACCATAATTATGTATGGTGTATACAAGTGTCTCTATTATCTCATTATAAATAGCTAGTTTATGGAATTGGTCTGAGAGACCTAGTCTAGCAAGGTCAATCTATTTTCAAGTGGAAGATAGTTGAGAAAAGGACTAAGTTTTTATATATTAAGTTTTTAAATGAGATATAAAGTCTTATTATATGTTTTTAATTATTTATTTATCTATTTTAATCATTCAAATAGTGGTTATACAAAAATTAAAGAAGTTGAAAATAAGCCTAGTTAACTTATAGATAGAAGGCTCTAGTGGCTATGGACCGGAATTATGGCATTGATGAATAACCTTAAATCATTTATAAATATCATTTAGGTGAGTATATCCTATATGAAATTTCATTATAATAGGGCAGAGGTAGTTTTAAGGACAAGTCAACATGCACATTGAAGGAGATGTTGCTCAACACCTCTTAGAGGCCTATCCATACCTAATTTGCATTATGTAACTACCATTGGAGGGAATATTAGACTATTTTGAGCATGGTCAAAGATTTAATGAATTTAATTGTGTTAGAATCTCCACACCTTCTCTTCATGCCAAAATGTGATCATTGAATAAGTGTTAAGGCATGTGAGCGATGAACATGCATGATGTAACTGCTATATGCCACATTGGCCTCATTCATGGCCTATCCCATTCCTATAAAATTCCCTCTTATATACAAAAAATTATATTTAAGAAAGCATTTATCTTTTGTTTTTTCATCCCTTGGTTAGGTGTAGTAAAGGTTTGCCAAAATTACCTTGTACTCATTTGAATCAATATAAGAATACTTATAGATTTTTTGGTTGAATGCTACTATGATTCATGAGACTTCATTTATAGGATGTATTAAGTTTATTGTAATTTATAGGTCCCTTCATGCACCTAACTTCAAGGTATTAGTGTATGTAGGTTATATGAATTTTTGGCTAGTAAAGGTATGCTTGAAGTGTCATAAGCTAATAGTGTCTTATATAGATCTAGGTCCTTGTCCTTCAAGTTATAGAACTCTCACTTAACCTTCATATGAAACATTCATGCTTAGAACATTATAAAGAGGCCTAACTAATTGAAATCTTCATTAGGCTCACTAATGTGATTAAAGGATAGACTAAGAGATAATATTTAGTTATTGGTGCATCACCACTCTAGTGTAGGTTATTTTACCACTTTTCATCTCTTTTCCCTTTTAATTACAACAATATTAGGTCTTAAAGAGAGTTATGGTGAAAAATTAGGAGAGCTATCCCCAAAAAAACTAGAGGTTTGACCTATATCTTAGGTAGCCCATAACCTATAGTTTAATCCAATGTTAGTCTAGGTTTGAGGTGGATGGGAATAGTCTTCCTCAAGAGTGAAACCTAGTTATGTGACTATATTTTATAAAACCTTCAATTTTTTTGATATACTTTTTGTAGGTTCACATGACTAATTGTGAATATTACTAATGGTGTGCTTAGAGTGGTGCTTAGAGATAAAAAGTGTCATGGACTTAAGATGAGCTTAGTAGGGGTCTATTTGAGTGGCATATGAAGTGTTCCTCCCATGTGTGGAGTTTGAAAGTGTTCCAAAGAGATTGAAAGGTAACATGTACTAATGAAGGCCTAATTGAATGACGTATCCTTAAGGCCTAAAAGAGGTTTTGGTCTTATATGTCATGATGACCTAGTTAAATTATTGATTCATGTATGAAACATGTTATAAGACCTATTGAAAGGGTAATGAAAGTTTGTAATTATATATGCCCAACTAATAGGGATATGAGCAAGAGGCTTGCATAAGTACAAGGCAATTTTAGGACTATTTGTGTATGTATGAGGGTATGTAAATAAAATAGTATATGGTAGGTAAAAGGAGGTATTGTAGACCATCAAAGGAGTGTATAATATCTATAATAAAGATATAAAAGTGTGTCCACATATGAGGATCAAGGTCATATGACCAAAGGTGTGTCTAAAGAGCTGAATAAGTGGTCATCATAATTTGGTTGAGCAACAAGGTGTTTTGAAGGTGATCAAAGGATATAGGTGGTTGAGTTTGTGTTAAGCCATATAGGGGGTTGGTCCCTCCTTAAAATTTGGTCCTTGTTAAAGCCTATTTGAGTTGGTACTTATCTATTTAGGGTTGGTGCTCCATGTGAAGTTGGTGCTTCACTAAATTTTGTGTTTGTCTTAAAAGACTATAATCCATTTGTAGATATCAATGGGTTTTCCTCCCCTTGATGGTTTCCCACATATGTGATGTGTTCTTATGTTTATTTTTTATGTGGATAGGTAATTATTTTTGCTAAATCTATATGCTTGCTTGAATGGTTCATGATTTCTTAAAGGAAATTGATAATAACATTTTTAATATTGCTTCATCCCCCATTAGTCATTTTGATTCCAACACATCAACACAATCCTAAGTCAATAATTATGAAAAATCCAAGCAATTCAATTACAATAAGAATGTTATTATAAATGGAGTAACCAAATCACATCATGTCTAAATAGTGTAAACACCGTCTACTTAACCAATTATACAAATACAACTTACTCACCACCAACAACCCATTAAATAAGCACAACCTTCATAATAGTCTATACCTTCTCAAAAAACATAAAAACCATGATCTTTTCAAACCCCTTATCTTAGGGGAAATGTTCCCACTCGTCAAGTCTTTAATGACCTTGGAAAACCTATTGATGTCATGTTTTTCAAGTTAGTTGTTGATAACATGATTAGTTGGCCAATTCTAAAGTACTATTTTGAGGGTATTCCATATATTGACTAGTTCAGGGAGAATGAGTTCTATGAATACCATCATGTTCATGGATGTAATATACATTATTGTGTGAAAATCAACCATCTCATTTAAAAAATGTTGGAAAATAGAGTGATTAAATTGGATAATCAAGCATTTACATCCAATTAGAACTTGGGTATCTATCAAAACCCTTTTCCACAACATAACAATATAAACCACCAATACTGATTATAATGGCCAAAATAATAATGACAACAACATCAACATCAACATCAACAAAAATAATGACAACCCAATGGGAGGAACCAAGGCTAGAATGATCCCACCAACCAACAAAATTACCATGTAGTTTCACATGACTACAAAAAAGTTGTAGGTCATATTGCATGAGGTCACATTTCCACCATCACAATAATTAATCCAAGACCAAGTGTTAATATAACAAGACCATTTAAAAACAATTTTCATTGACCAATATATGATAGTAATCATTCCTTGACCTAGGACCACAAATAGGTGCACCAAAAGCTAGGGATTACTATTTTGGGACCTTATATTGATAACTCATCCTTACCCCATGACTACATAAAATTACATTAACAATTGAGACATATCCTATCTAAACCCCCTCCACCATCATTTACTAGAAAAAATGGTCCTACATATAATCCTAATTTTATAATCCCAACTTGGTGTTTAAATATTACCATTCCCAGCCCACAACTCTATGCCATTGAACAAATCCAACTCACTATTCTAGATAAGAAAAAGCCATATACCATTGTGAATCAAAATACATTTGACATTATGGAACAACTTTATAAGATGCCTATAAAAATATCCATATTGGATTTTTTGTGTATATATAATGTTCAGAAGAACATCTTGATAGAATTCCTAAGCCAATCCAAAGTTACAAATGGCATAAGCCCAAACAAATTCTAAGCTTTGGTTGGACATCTAGCCCTAGGATAATAGTCAACCTTTAACCAATGTGACATATCATCCCTCAACCCTCTCCATAACAATATGTTGTACATTGAAGTTATCATAACATGGCACAAATTCAAATGTGTCTTTATAGACAATGGATTGGGCCTAAATATTGTGTCATTGAAACTCATCAAGCATATTATATATATATATAGATAGATAGAAATGATCACTATCAAGGCCTACAATAATGAAGAGAGAGAATCATATGGGACCATAAGCTTTTCATTTATCATTGGGACCTCAAACCGTGATTCACTTTTCCATGTGTTAGACCTAGACATATCTTATAATTTGTTCTTGGGTAGACCTTGGATACATGAAATTCATGCAATCCTTTTGACATTGCACCAATGAATGAAGTCTTGTATTCAGACATGGAGGTCACCATTAATTGATATTTGAATCCCTATGAATATTATAAACATTTATAGGTATAATACAAAAGTTATAACTATCATTTTTATTTAGATCAAGTTCCCAAAACGGACAAAGGTAAATAAATACTTGTTGAATTGCTAGAACTTAGTTGCATAGAACTAGATAGTCTTGATTCATCTTCACATATGCCACCTAATAAATTGTCTAATCATTTTACCATCTTGACCAATGGCCTAGGAGAGTATTTTACCCAAAACATGTTTCACATTGCCAATATTTCATAGAACCTCAACTATTATGAAAATCTAAAGACAAACTACCTTGTTTGGAGTGGAAACATATGGGAAAAAGGCAAACTTCATAGTCTAGCTCCTATCATTTTCACATTGACAACTAGCCAAAACAAGACCCATTGGCTAATGATGTAACTTGGTTATATAATGAAAAAACAAGATAATTGCTATAAAAATTCAAAATAACCCATTCATAATAGGATCATAGAGAATCAATCCTATGATAGAGGTAGCCTTAGGCCATATTAGTAGGGCATCCTTGAGGCAATCTCTATATCTCAATGTAAAGAAACCTATGGTCTGAAATTTAAACCACCTAGGATTGATCACACATATATTATTCATGATCTAATGCCAATCACTAGTGATGATGATGTAGGTAGTGAAGCAAATTTTTATCATAGAATTTATGAATACCTTACCAATACCAATCTATTTATGACCCATGCTATTTATACCCTTACACTAATTATTTGCAATAGTCTACTTCATCTTTATCACCCTCAACTTATAACTTATGACCAAGAAGAATCCATAGTGCCTATAAACAAGTTTGGGAATGATGAGGCCTTTTATGATTTTCTAGGCCTAATAGATAATGTTCCTTTGGGATACCATAAACAACGGTTTTCTATCAAATTATATCCTATAACATATTATGGAGAATGGGTGAACACCCTTAGCCATAAACAAATACATAAAACATTGAGGTCCCAAAATAAAAACCTCTATAGGGCACTTTTGGACCAAGGTAAAAGTAAAGAGAAAGGCCAGTCTTATGGTAAAAACCTATTTTAGGTGCCACTAGATGGGGGTGTTCATCTTTACTCAAACATAACTCAAGAGACCACCAATGATGAACTTGCATAAGAATCCAAGTTCAAATCTGAAGAAAAACATGCCTTTGATTGAATTATTCAAGAGTTTCTAATAGTGTTTGTAACATGGCCACCCATACCATTGGGAAATATGATTCATCTTGTTTAAGAGAACTTGAAGATCCAATCTAAATAGAGGAATTTATAGTTTTAGGCCAATTCAAATCATTTCCAACCATTCTCAAAGATGTTTCAACTCTATTAGTATAAGACACTACATAAGTCAACATTGAGACTCTAGATGACCTGAAATGGTTCAAATTGGGCATGTCCCTCACTAAGGAGGAACATGAAATCTTTACAAAACTTTTGAGGGAATTTGTTGACATATTTTCTAGGGCCTATTAAAACATGCTAGGTTTGGACCCTGCCTTCATTATACATCAACTTATTGTACATCCTGATGCCAAACCTATGAAGTAATAACTATGCAATGTGTATCTTCACAAAGTTGTATTAGTAAAGAAAGAGTTGGAAAAACTCTTAGAATCAAGATGCATTCAACATATTTACTAATCAGAGTGGGTCTCAAATGTTATGCCAGTTAGTAATAAGCTTAAAGGAATTAGAATTTGCATTGATTTTAGAGATATAAATAAGGTCTACCCTAAGGACTAATTTCCTTTATCACACATTGACAAGATAGTTTAATCCAAAGTGGGGTATGAAATTCTTTCAGTAATGGATGGATTTTTTGGATACAACCAGATCTAAATTACACTAGAAGACTAACATAAGACAACATTTACCACTCCATAGGGAACATTTTGTTGTTATGTTGTGCCATTTTGTGTCAAGAATGTTAGGGGAACATAGCGAAGAGCCATGACCATAATTTTTAATTATATGATTCATGACATTATTGAAGACTATGTCAATGAGATGTTAAGTAAATTAATGACCTGTATCGATCATCCAACCATACTATGATGATTATTTGAGAGGCTATGTGAATACAAGGTCAAACCCAATCTTAATAAGTGTGTTTTTGGAGTTAATTCAATAAAATTACTAGGATTTATCATGTTTCATCAAGACATTGAACTTGATCTTGCCAAAGTAAAAACTATTGATGGTTAAAATTGTGCTTGTTTTTAACACTAACAATGGGAAATTTCAAGATGTGGAACTTGCGACTTGAAACAACCTCCAGATTTTTAAGAAGCTAGTCTCTTCTTTATATCAAGTGTATACTGGGAAAAGGGATAGGAATTTTAATAGAAACACAAATGAAAGAAAGAAAATCTAACTATGGTGATGCACCTAAATGTAATTTGACCTTAATCCTGAGCACATTGAGACTATATGTAATATTCAATTACATTTAAGAGCAAATAAGGCATGATCAATGTAAAAGATGAAAACAATAGAAATAGAGGCTCACAACATAGACTACTTTTTGTAATGATACAAAAAATATCAACAAAGGCACAGGGTTTAATATTCTTATTTGAATTCTCCAGTCACATAAGAGGCACAGAAACACACACAGTTACATAAACCTTCCAACTCAAGAAAATAGAATAAAGGCAAATGATATTCCTAATCACAGCTCTAAAAGGTCTAAACTCTTGATAATAATTCTCTCTGGTATCTGATGATGATCTCTATACCCTTATTTATAGCCTTGGATTAATTTTGGATTGTCTGCGTGTTCCTAATCTAATGGCCCAACTAAAATCTAACCGAACTGGAAGTGTCTAATAGAAGATATTTCTTAGATTCTAAAACACTCTATCATCTAGTAATTCATTGGCTAAAATAGATGACAAGATGCTCCCTTCTATTAAACAAAAGAGGACACCTAGCCAATTCCTTGAAAACCTTCTTATTATTAGAGAATGACACTTGGCATGTTCTACAACACTTACCAAAGACGTGCATCACTTTCTGCATAACTTATACTTCTTTTGTATCTTTGCTTAGGAGTGTTCCACCTTTGACACCTATCGCAATCCACTTCTTTGAAACATTAACAACTTATCAAAAAATAAGACCTATAGAATTTCTCTCCTAAGCAACTTTTAAAAGACATAAGGACAGGTGGCAATTTCCACTTGCCTCAACAAAGGATACATGGCAATCTGCACTTTACTAGACTAGGGATATGTGGTGATCTCCATTGCTTTGAGACACCTTTTGAAAAACCTATGAAAGGTGACATGTGATGGTCTCTGCTACTTTGTTTATATTATAGAAACAATCAGGCCTCATTTTGTATTTACATAGGCAATGACACTTGGCAGCTTCCACTTGCTTCAAAAACAAAACTTGAGACCCACCATAGTCTTTGCTATATCAGTGAAACAAAATGAAGATAGTTAAGATCTTGACACATGGTGGCTTCTGCTTCCTTCAGTTGGGATACGTGGCATCTTCCATCACTTTTAGAAAAGAAAATTGAAACCTTCCATGATTGGCACTTAGCACTTTCCACCTGACTTGATACTTAGCTTTTTGAAACCTTCCACTAAAAGAGATTTGAAACGTGGATACCGATATGAAATGTGGATGCCGACACTTCTCACATTCTACTGAGTTACTATGAGATATGTGGTAATCTCCACTTTACTTATAAAAATTTTAAAAGGTGCCTCAACTGGTGACACTTGGTAGCTTCCACCTGACTTCAACACTTAGACAAAAATGAATAAAAAGGAAATTAGAGCCTGCACTCTATTTCAAAACTTTACCATCTCGAACCAAAGTATGTGGGAACACAATTTTTCAATGCACAACTAAAAATTAGAATGAAATGTAGAGTATTTTTTACTCTATAGTTATTGGCAACCCCAAGGACTTTTAAGCCTACTCAAAAAGAAACCACAACTCCCGCTAGATCAAAATTTCAAAATTATAGCTTCAGTAATGCTATTTTTTTCACCTTAGGGTCGTCACCACATCCTTTACCTACGTTAGCCCTTCTTTTAAGGAATCATTTTGGGCCTAGAATACTAAGTGAGTCTAAAGACTTTAACAACTACAAAAGTGGATTTAGTTAGCAGCTCAATTTTGTCTTATGGATTGAATAGGGACATATCTATAGCCACTACATTCATTATGTAGTCTTCTGGCTGCATCTGCTCAATTGGCTTGATTACATTTCATGACAAATGAGTCATCATCAATTGTTGTTGAATTGGGTCAAATTATGACCACATATGGGGTGTAGCCAAGGCTTTATTTTCCTTGATCTTCTTTTTCTCTCTTTAGGCTTCCCTTGCCTTCCTAGTAGAATCTTCTTGGGTCTGGAAGGTATAAGGAGAGGCAATGTGTCCACCCACAAAGGGGTGTCCCTGTGGCAAACCATATTGAATAGCCAATTGTTGGCTATGGGCAATCTGAGGGGAAAGTTTCTTGGGAACAGAAGGGGAAAAATGAGGTAATGTTAAAGCTTGAGGTGGCATAGATGGGGTGAAGTGAGAAATGGGAATTGGAAGATATTTAATGTATTGAGAAATTTTGAAATTTTTTAAAATTCTGAGATGCTGACTATGTGTTCAAAAAACACTTATTTGAAAGAAAAGTGGGAAAGCAAAATGGGAAAACAAAGCAATATAGAAAGGAAACTATCTAACTATAATACAGTTAACTAGGTATATTTGCCTACCTCTTAGATCAAAGGTAAAATTTCTAAAGTATCCTTTATAACACAAAAACTTATGATGCCAAACAAGTGATTGAATGGTATGAAACTTTGATGACTTGCTCTTCTTGTTTGCCACCTTAATTTCCCTGCATCCGAATGAATCAGATTCAAACATGTCCCCAACATATACATAATCTTCTTGTTATTTAAAGCTTATTGAATGTTAATTCTTTACGTTATCGTGTCTCATTAAGAAATCAATGTCTATTGGCTCTCCACCCTGTGTCTTTTGATATACATCATTTTTTGGCTTATTTCCTTCTACCTCATGCTTGGGTTCCATTACATGATCATCCTCTTTAATGAATTCAAAAATATCATCTTCAAATTTACCAACCTCTTGAAAGGATAAGCCTGATAGTTTACAACAATTTTGCATATTTATTTGAGTCTTAATACTGCCTTCTCCACCTGAAGCTAGCTCACAGCCTTCTTGAAGAATAGTGTAACCTGCCCCAATGACTTCAAACAAGTCATTCAAAACATGATAAAAAATTATCTCTTTTTCATTATAGATAGAGGTAAAAGCTTATGACTTGTCCTCTTGTTCATCAAAGGCTGTACCTATGGTGATTTCTTCTTCATCTACAATCATGAAATCTTCCTGACTAGCCATGAGCTGAGTATACTCCTCTTTACTTGCTTCCTCCAAAATATATTCCTCTTTGAAAAGGGATGAAGAAGAAGATTGATGGTTATACATATGTGAAAGAGGAGATAATTCTTGAGCTAGAGTTGAATGATTCTCTTCTTTCCATTTGTCCATCACTTCATCTATATCAGATGTAGCTTGATATCTCTCTTAGAGGGGTGTAAATGGGGTGTGTTCAAATTTAGGATCTTCTTCTTGATTATCACCATGAGTAAGAGCAGCCTCAACTTCTTTAAGGTTTTGAGAAAAACTTTTCTCTTCTTCCCTTCTGCCCCATGAGTGCATTGTTTGTTCCCAACTCATGACCTTAGGTCTAGAACTTTTCTCTTGGAAAGAGTCAACAAGTTTATCTTCTTCAAGGTTTTTAGCTGGTTCATGATTTTCTTTCTTTCAACTTGGAATCTTGTCATCATGCTGAAGGACCTAAGGATTGGTATAAGAGGTATCTTTTGGTGTAGGCTCCTTTCTAAGGTCTGAAAGCTCTATCTCTCTTTCACTAATTAATCTCATTTTTTCCTCTAATTCCTCAATTTACTTAGCTATATTTTCTTGAAAGAGTCTTTCTTGGAGCTCATAAGAATCATCAGATAAATGTGGAGTGCATGAAGGTTGCCATGAAAAATAAGAAGATTCTTGAGGAATGGTAGGAGAGACTTGCAATAGAGTAGCCTCATTTTGTATCTCACACTCTTGGATAATGTCTTTCTCCTTTTTTCTGCCCCATGATTCCATTGTTTGTTCCCAACTCATGACCTTAGGTCTAAAACTTTTCTCTTGGGAAGACGGGGTTGCAAGGTAAAGGGGAAGTGAGGGTTTAGATTCTAATTCCCTTGCTACCAACATAGATTGTTATTTTTGAAGATTTTCCAATTCAATATGTTTATCAAGATTGGCCTTAAATGCCAAATTTATTGTTTCAAAACATTCCTCAACATGATTGGGGAAAGAACCATGACAAGCTCGACTTGGCTCCTGAGTAAGGGTTGAATATGTTTGATATGAAACTTGGGGCAGTGGATATGTAGGTTTATAGACTTGGTAAGGCTGCCTCTCATGAATACTCAGCTTCTCTTCAAATGATGCAATTAAGCTACTCACATCCAACATCTCATAAGTAAGCCTTTGCCAATTTGCTCTTTTAATGGGAGCGCATTCACTTTTAACCAGATCTACTACATTTCTTACTTGATTGATGACATGATTAGGAATTTCTTGGCTGCATCTCCTTCTATTGTCAAGCTCTAATACATGTTTTTTATATCCCAACAATGCTCTTTTGAAGGTGGAAATGAGATTAGGTTGAGTATGAGATGTAACATATTGGGAAGACTAGGCATAAGACTGATATAGCTCATGACAGGGCTGAGGCTAGTCATATTGGACCTGTGAAGGAAAAAACTCATAACCATATGCATCCTTGTTTCTTGATGTGATTCCACAAGCAACTTGATCTTGATTAAAAATATATGAAGGGGCATAAGACCCATAGCTCTGAGTAACAGAATTATACATACCAAATAGTGATTTCTTCTTGACTTTGATTATTTGAGGCAATCAGTGATGATAGAAGATTTAGATCTTGTTACTGATCCACAACTCTGACTCCTTGTAGCTCTTTGGTTCATATGGTCTTGAAATAAACTTTAATATAGTGTCCCACTAGGCATCCCAAAAACTGTTGATGGTTAAAATTGTGCTTGTATCTAACACCAACAATGGGAAGTTTCAAGATGTGGGACTTGCAACTTGAAACAACCTCAAGATTTTTAAGAAGCTGGTCTCTTCTTTATATCAAGTGTATACTGGGAAAAGGGATAGGAATTTTAATAGAAACACAAATGCAAGAAATAAAATCTAACTATGGTGATGCACCTAAATGTAATTCAACCTTAATCCTTAGCATAGTGAGACTATATGTAAGATTCAATTACATTTAAGAGCAAACAAGGCATGATCAATGTAAAAGATGAAAACAATAGAAATAGAGGCCCACAGCATAGACTACTTTTTGTAGTGATACAAAAAATATCAAAAAAAGCACAGGGTTCAATCTTCTTATTTGAATTCTCCAGTCACATAAGAGGCACAAAAACACGCATAGTTACATAAACATTCCAACTCAAGAAAATAGAATAAAGGCAAATGATATTCCTAATCATTGCTCTAGAAAGTCTAAACTCTTGATAATAATTCTCTCAAAAAATTCTCTCTGGTATTTGATGATGATCTCTGCACCCTTATTTATAGCCTTGGATTCATTCTAGATTGTCTACGTGTTCCCAATATAATGGCCCTACTGAAATCTAATTGAACTAGAAGTGTCTAACAGAAGATATTTCTTAAATTTTGAAACACTCTATCTTTTAGTAGTTCATTGGCTGAAATAGATCATAGGATGCTCTCTTCTATTAAATGGAAGAGGACACCTAGCCAATTCTTGAAATCCTTCTTATTACTGGAGAATGACACTTGGCATGTTCCGCAACACTTATCAAAGACACACAACACTTTCCACGTAACTTATACTTCTTTTGTATCTTTGCTTAGAAGTGTTCTACTTTTGACACCTATCACAATCTACTTCTTTGAATCTTTAACAACATATCAAAAAATAAGACCCATAACATTTCTCACCTGAGCAACTTTTAAAAGACATAGGGATAGGTGGCAATTTTTGCTTGCCTCAACAAAGGATACATGGCAATCTCCACTTTACTAGACTAGGGATATGTGGTGATGTCTGCTAAAATGAGACACCTTTTGAAAAACCTATAGAAGGTGACACGTGTTGGTCTCTTCTATTTTTTTTATATTATAGAAAAAATTGGGCCTCATTTCATATTTACATGAATAATGATACTTGGTGACTTCCACTTGCTTCAGAAACAAACCCTGAGACCCACCACAATCTTTGCTATATCAGTGAAATAAAATGAAGATAATCTGGATCTCGACATGTGGTGGCTTCCACTCTCTTCAACTGGGATATGTGGCATCTTCCATCACTTTTAGAAAAGCAAATTGAAAACTTCCATGATTTCCACTTGGTGCTTTCTGCCTGACTTGATACTTAGCTTGTTGAAAAATTCTACTAAAATAGATTTCAAACATGGATGCTGATATGAAATGCAGATGTCAACACTTATTGCGTTCCACTGAGTTATTATGAGATATGTGGCAATCTCCACTTTACTTATAAAACTTGTAAAAGGTGCCTCAGCTGATGACACTTGGTAGCTTCTGCCTGACTTCAACACTTAGACAAAAATGAATAAAAAGGAAATTAGAGCCTGTGCTCTATTTCAAAACTTTGCCATCTCAAACCAAAGTATGTGGGAACAAAATTTTGTAGCATGCAACTAAAAATCAGAATGAAATGTAGAGTATTTTTTACTCTACACAAACTATTACTAAAATATTGTTACCTTCTAATTTATAGCAACCCCATAGTCTGTAGGGAAAGATTTAACATATTAGGTTATTCATTTATCATTTGGATAACAAATGCCATCCATTCACACACTTAATAAATAAGGGTGTCACATTTCATTGGGATGAATAATGCCATAAATATTTTCCATTCTTAAGAGAATATCTTACCATTCTACCTATTTTATTACCACCAATGATAGGAAAATCAATCATATTGTACCTATCTTCCATAGACAAACCCCTGGGGGTACTTCTAAATTATCATGATGTTATTGTAAAATAATATGTCATGTAATATCTAAGTCATACACTTGTTACATATGAACACAAATATACACACATGGAAAAAGCCTATTTAGCTATGGTCTTTACAATCGAGAAAATATGACATTACATGCTTAATAAAAAGACCATGGTTATTTAAAAATTAGATTAGATCAAGTATCTACAATCCAACATAGCTATATAATGCTGCATGGTTAAATGTATCATGATTCTGAGTGAGATCGAGATAGAGTATGTCAGCTAGAAAGATATTAAGGGACAAGTACTTATAGATAAGCTTATTGAATCTCCATTTATAGATATTAAACCAATAACTTTTCAATTCCCAAATAATTCCATTATGACCGTGATTGAAAATAATCTGGAAGACTATCATTGGAAGCTTTATTTTGATGGCACATTTACATCACATGGATTGGGTGTCGACCTATTGTTTATTACACCATAGGGGGATATTATCCATAAATCATTTTATATCATTTTTCTTTGTAATAACAACATGGATGAATATGAATTACTCATTTTAGGGCTTTACTAGGAATTACAATAGAATATTTATCATCTCAAGGTTTATGGTAATTCTTAGTTAATCATCAATTAGGTTACATACCACTTTCAGACCAAAGATAACAAACTAGTGCTATAAAGGCAATGATCAACACTCTCAAATAATAGATTATTGATATATATTTTAAACACATAACAAGGGATAGTAATATAATAATGGATACCATGGCCATACTTATCTCTTTGATCTATCACACTCACAAGGTAAAAGAATATCAATTCTTCATTGAATATCTTTTAGCACCTGTACATGATCTGTCAACCATCATAATGATCTCTAATTATTTTTGTCATATCTTTATATGGTATTTATAACTCTTTACCTATATTCATGACCATTTTATTCCACTAGACCTATCATGAATAAAACAAAAGGCCTTTACCTACCAATCCTCATGATATACCTTATTTATCCCGACACTTTGCTACTATAGCTTTGATAAAAATCTATTTCATTATTTAAATTCAACAAAATCAAAATTATATTTATGTGAAGTTAATGAAGGGGTATGTTTATCCCATACAATTAGGGTTATCCTATCTAAAAATATCCTATGTATGAGGTATATTCTCCAACTATATATGCATATGCAATTGCTTATGTCAAAAGGTGTGAAAAGTGTCAAAGGCATGCCAATATATTTTATGACTTAGACAAGACTTTAAAACCAATGACTACTCCATGGTCATTTGATACATGGGGAGTCAATCTCATTTGGCAGAATAAACCAACCTCATATTATGGCCATAAACACATCCTTAATGCCACCAAATATTTCACTAAGTGGGTTGAAGATATACTCCTCACTTATGTGACTAGAAAAAAAAATCACAAATTTATTTTCAATCATCTAATCTACCACTATGGTATCTCATCCAACATTATATTTGATAATGATGAATAATTTAAAAACAAGGATGTCAAAATGTTTGTGCCAAGTAAAATATCACTCAATATTTTTCTACTACATATTACTCACAAAGTAACATCCAAGCAAAAGCATCCAATACAACCATTATCAACATCACTAAAAATGATTAGCGACTATTAGATATATAATTTCAAAATCAAAATTTTACCTAGTCTAATAGAAGAAGAGGAGATCAAATGATTCAAGTTAAGATAGATATATTTATTATCTCAAATAACTATAGTGATTATCATAATATGCATGTGCAAGATTTTCCTAGAACCATGTCCAATCATTGCCCGATCTTCCTCAGTTAGAGAGACAAGGGACAACATGGTCCTATCCCATTCCATTTTGAAGCTATGTGGATCAAACATAAATACTTTAGACAAATGGTGGCCCAATGGTGGTAAATTCCAATTCAGGGCACTCCTATGTTCAGAATAGTAAAAAAAAATCAGCATATAAAACAAGAAGTTCATGGATGGAATAGATACAACTTTGGTCAAGTCTTTTAGCAGAAGAAAGACATAATAGGAAATCTCAAAGATATTCAAAAATGGATGGCTCAAGGAGATGATTCAGAAGACACTTTAGAAGAAAAGAATGTCCTATATTTTGAATGGAAGAATCTTATGGAAAGAGAAGAGATTTTTTGGAAACACAAATCCCATGTTCAGTGGCTTAAAGAGGGGGACACGAACACTGGCTTCTTTCATCTCTCGGCCATGAAACATAGGAAGGCCAATTCCATAACTAAGCTATGTTTGGATAATGACAACATTATAACATAAGATAATGAGATAGGGGAACAAGCCAGGGCTTTCTTTCAAAATTTGCTCACTAAAGAAAATAATGATGATGGGAATGATAGACCTATGAACCAATTCATTGATAAAATCCCCTGTTTGGTAACTAAAGAAGATAATTTGGAAATGTTAAAGCCTATATTCAAGGAGGAAGTCTATGCTATTTTATTTTCCATGGGTGCATTCAAATCTCTAGGTCCTGATGGCTTCCCTCCTATATTCTTTCAAGAATATTGGGAGATAGTAGGAGTGGATCTTACTGCTACTATTCGTGACTTTTTTAGATTGGGTAAACTTTTGAAACAAGATAATAACACTTTCATAGTACTTGTCCCTAAAAATTCACAACCCACACACCTTATAGATTTCAGACCCATTAGTCTATGCAACACTAATTATAAGTTATGCACTAAAGTGTTGGTTATGAGGATTCAACCTTTATTAGACAAAATTATCTCCCCTGCACAAAAAGGCTTCATCTTGGGTAGGTAGATTCTTAATGCTATTATCACCACACATGAGACTATTCACTCCATGGACAAGAGCATAATTCCTAGTATGGCTCTTAAGCTAGATATTTCTAAAGCATATGATAGGGTCTCATGGACCTTTCTGTTCCAAGTCATCAAAAAATTTGGGTTTAATGATAAAATGTCTTGCTTGATATGGAACATTGTCTCTTCTGTAAAATTTTTGGTTCTGATTAATGGCATACCTAGAGGGTTCTTCTTGTCTTTGAGAGGAATCTGCCAAGGGGATTCTCTCTCCCTGTACTTATTCATAATAATGGTAGAGGCATTGGAAAGATACATACAAGTAGATATAGCCTCAAAAAATCTAGTGAGCATAAAACCTGCCTCCTCCCTTTACCCTGGGGCGATGTAGTAGTTTGTGGATGATACAATCTTTTTTGGCATCTCCTCAGTGATTGAAGCTAAAAAATGGAAGAATATTTTAAATAATTATGCCATAGAGTCTGGGAAAAGTATAAATCTTCCAAAAAGCAATGTGTATTTCTTTAATACTCCTAATGACCTTGGACAAATAATCATTGATATATTGGAATGTGCTGAAGTTGTTCTACCAGCTACCTACCTGGGGCTCCCCCTCACACTCAAGGAGGTATCTAAAAGCTTTTGGAATGAAATTTTGGAAAGAACTTAGAGGAAACTTCTTGGTTGGAAAGGGAAACTCCTTAGTAGTGATGGTAAACTGCAACTTCTTTGAGCCTCTTTGCAAGGGATTCCTACATACTTCTTGTCTCGCTTTAAAATTCCTATGTATTTTGCTAACAAATTGGAATAGATTCAAAGAAAATTCTTATGGATAGGGCTAGAAGATAAATAGAGAATGTCTCTAGTTAGATGCGAAAAAGTGTGTCTACCAAAATCACATGGTGGCCTCAATATTAGGTCTATCAAGAACATGAACAAAGCCCTTCTATCAAAAATTAATTGGAACCTAATCCATAAAAATAATGATTGGGTGGAAATAATGTATGCTAAATATATGCATAGCACTAATGGTTCCAACTTTCTTCAACATAGGGGATTATCCCAAGGATCTGTGATATGGAATAAAATGCTAAAAAGTAGAAGCCTTCTTGAACAAGGAACTAGATGGAAACTAGGAAATGGCTAGCATATTAAATTTTAGGATGATATTTGGTTAAAGGACAAGGCTCTCATCACACAAGGAAACTATGGAGAGATTGTTAACTTGGCTACTCATTTTTTTGGAGATAGGGTCAGTGATCACATGGATAATAACAATGGTATGTAGAGCTGGAAAAATCTATTGGAATGTTGTGATCACCAGCCTAAGCTTTTCCCTAGAGTTCAAGAGATTTAGCAGTGGATGCAGGGGACCAAAATCCCTCTCTTCCCCTATGAAGATGAGTAGTACTACTGGCCAAATAAGAATGGATCATTTTTTGGTCAAGTCTGCTTATCATCTACTGATTCCTAAGACTCTGAATAAGGATGTATGGAGAAAGGTTTGGAATTATAAACTTATTCCAAAAATTAATATGTTCTGGTGGGCTAATGCTCATAACAAAAGCTTAACTTAGGACAACCTTCAAAAGAGAGCATTTACCCTGGTTAACAGATGTTGTTTGTGTGGTTCAAAAGAGGAAATAGTTTCACACCTCTTCATTCATTGTGATTTTGCCCAATAATTATGGGGCATAATTCTAAATAACTTTGGTATTAAATGAGTCTATAATTCTGACCTTAAAGAAGTAATCCTTAGCTGGAATCCAACCTTTACACATCCCTAGCTTATGGAATTATGGAATCAAACTCTACCCTATTTGAGTTGGAGTTTATGGAAAGAGTGCAACCACAAAATTTTTAGGGACATTGCTAGAAATGCATCTCAGGTGTTTCATTCCTTTGTTAAGACTCTTATGGAAAGTGTCAGCACTGCCCATATTCATTTTATGGAGAAACCCCTATCTAAAGTTGAAAATCAAATTGTAGCTAAATAAAAGTTTTTAAACTAGATCCCTAATTGTAATAACTCCAAAATTCTACAGAGACTAAATACTAAATGGATTCCCCCAAAGCCTAAATGGATGAAACTCAAATTTGATGGAGCATCCAAGTCTGATGGTAAAGCTAGTGGAGGAGGAATTATAAGAAATGATAAAGGATGGATGATCACAGTCTATGCTATTGGAATAGGATTCTAGAGCAATAACTATGCTGAAGCAATGGCTCTCTTATGCGGGGTAAAATTGGCTATATCCCTAAAACTAAGGAACTTGACCATACAAGGAAACTCTAAAATGGTCATAGATGCTGTTAATAAAGCATCAAAGGTGGGAATTAAGCTAAAAGATATCATTAGGGATATCCAATTAATTTTTTATAAGTTCTCTAGAGTGGAGATTTCCCATATTTATAGAGAGGGAAATGGTGCTACTGATGCCTGTGCCAATCTTGGTCAGCAATTTTCAGATTGGCAAGTGTGGTGCCAAGTTGCTCATATTCCTTTAAACATTAGGGATATTATTCAAAAGGAGATAAATTGTTAAGGATGAGTCGCACTAATGATAATATTAGCTCTCGAAGGAGGTCCATTAAGAGGGGGCCATCATGGATCTTGAAACTTGTTAATTATTGTATTCTCTTGACAATCATTCATGATTTATTATATCAAGAGGTTAAGGAACATGGGTCTCATTATAAATATTTATGGGAAATTATTTCCAAGCATGGGAGTAGCCAACGTCATCTCAGTATGGTATTTTGAATTATGATCTATTACATTTTCATTATGCATCAACAGGAGCAAGGGTTTGTAACCACTTCAAAGTTGAAGGTTGAATTTAGGAACTCCACAGGTTGGTTCTACTAATCCAAAATGGGAGGAGACCATATTTGAACTGAACCAGTCTCTTATTGTGAATTCAAATATAATCCTCTAGTTTGGAATTACTGTAAAGAAGGGGGAATCAACCCATATCTAAAAAGGCTTAATGGATTTGATGAAAACTTGTTCGAGTAATTTGTGAGGTCCTGGTTAAATAGGCATGTCACTATTGGTGAAATCAATTTTGAGATCTCTAAAAGGTGATTGTTATGGCTATAGGAATGACCGTGCAAGGGATAAAGCTTTAAATGAAAACAAAAATTATGGATCTTGTAAACCATAAATTTTTCCTGGGAGAAGGTGAGGAACTAATCCCTTATCAAGGAGGATTCAAGCATTCTAAACTACCTGAGCCATGGGACAGAGTGTGCTTCATTCTCATGAAGTACATCACAATTGAAGGATGATTTACCAGGTTCTATAATTACCATCTCCCTCTTTTAAATCACTTCAAGTGTAATGCTCTCATTATTTCTCCTTTTTATTTGCTCTCCTCTTTAGAACATTTTGTCCTTAGGGTGAGAGAAAAAATGTCTAAAAAGCTAGATGTGAACCCTATTCCCCTACACCAGGGCCTCATTTTTTATTTATATAATTTTCACCAAGCCCTGGAACCATCCAAGACTATCAAATTTGATAGTGGAGATATTCCCTCTAATTCGTTATTTGGTGATGCCATCGATGAGTCTTATTTCTCCCTTGTTCCTTCTAAAACTAAAGATGTATCTTTCTCCACCCTAGAAGAGACCCCTGCTACCACCCTGGGCTCTTTTGTGAGCAAGAAAGGTAAGAAGAGGAAGGTTGATGTGGAGGAAGAGAATATTGGGGGGACCACTAAGATGACTAACAAAATTCTTGGTAGGGACATATGGGGTCAAGTTGGTAAACTTTATAAGTCTTCTAAGGTTAATAAGGAGGGCTCCTCCTCTGGAGTCCAAAGGTTGGGGTGGATTGCTAGTAAACCCACCCCTAAAGCCAAACTTATTGAATTTTTGAGAGCACTTCAAAGGAATCAACCCAGGAGGAAGAATTTAAGGAATTGGAAATCCAATAAACTTTTTAGGACACTGAAGGGAAGCAGAAGACTAGGGAATTTGAGGTTACTGAGGAGGAGGGTGCTGACATTACAGATCCTATTATTAAAAAGGGGAAAATGTATGTCAAGGAACATAGCAAGGAAATAGAGAATAAGATTGGATGGAAATCTAAAATTGAGGCCCTAAAGGATCATATTCAAAAGCTGTAGCAGAACTTCACCAATGGACTCCAGAATACAATTCTTCTAAACATGTCTATGCTAAAATAAGTGGGTAATACGGGGCCTACTGTCAATGCAGAGAATACTGAGAAAATAAATGATCGTCTTAAATCAATTGATATGTAAGGAGAGACCTCTCTGACTCTTATCTTTCCATTTCTTTTTTATTGTGTTTCTATGTCTATTGGTACTCTGCTAGTGCCTTCTCTCCTCAAAAGGCTTATTTTGTTTGATCACCTTCTTGTCTTTGCTCTGTAAAGGGTTTAGCCCCTAGTCTGATGCCTTACTTTATCAAAAGCATCACTAAATATACTATTAATGATTTTGGTTGACACCTCCAAATATTCCTCACCCTATGGTAATACTTCACTAATTACCATACCCCAACAGGAGCCACTCCACATTCCCTACTTTATAACACTGAGGTCATTCTTCCCATTGAGGTCAAGTTACCTTATTTTCACATCTACTTAAAAAATGTCCTAAACAATGAATATTATCTAGTAACTCACCTACAAGAGATGGAATTAAGTGATGAGAAAAGCATGGACACTATTAATAGCCTTCAAACGTACCAAAATAGACCATGTGGCCACTATAACCAACACATCAAACATTAAATGTTTGAACTTGGGGATCTTGTTGTAAAAAAGCCAAAATAATATTATTATTAAGAATAAGAAGGGAAAGTTCAAACCAAATTGGATAGTACCTTATATCATTGTTTCATATTATGGCCCTAGATCATATAAGCTCACTACACCAGATGAAGATGAACATAATACACTTCAAGCATTACTTTACTAATTATAACCACCCATGGGAAAATTAGGAGCAACACCTTATCATGCCTTGAAGTTCTACCTTGCCATTCCTATGTCATCCTATGCCCTTTTCCTAATTTAACTTGATGCCACCTAGTTAGATTGCTCCACTATAAGGTAGAACTATATTAACTTGAGGTCTTCATAGGACTATGTAGGTAGTGCTTCATTCATGTTGAGGTCATATCAATCACTCTTTTACCACCTTGTTTATTCTCTATTCATGATAACATTGTAATTAACCATTTTTTGTGTTTATTTCATGTTTTCTTTGTTCATTATGGAAGGTTTAATTATAAGAGGCCCTATTGGAAAACCTATTAGAATTTTTTGGTGATTCTAAGTAAATTTGATTCTTATCTATGATGAATCCTCTATGGGTGATGGTGAATCTAAGATGATTTCGAAGAAGTGAAAACAAGAATTTCACTATTTTTGATGTACACATATTTAACTAAACTAAAATATAGATGTCAAATGGAACCACTAAAAGGCCACACTAAACAATCTCACTCAATAGATGAACTAAATGACTATTTTGAATGGTTGTACCAAATCACTAGATCGAATGGCTAAATTGAATGGATTTAAATCTTACATATAAAAAATAAGAAATGAAAAACTTCCCAAAACCTAAATATTATTTCATATTTGGATTCTTATCAAAGAAATATGAAATTTTAAAAAATAAATCATCATAATTTTAGTCTATATTTAAAATTTATGGCCTTTAAAAGATGGTAGTCAGTTGCATCATTTGGTTATGTCATTTGGTTGTTTCATTTAGTTTCAACCATTAGGTTTTGTCATTCAGTTGAAACCAAATGACACAACTAAATTACATAACTAAAAGACACAAATGAATGATATAAATGAATTATGCAACTGATTGCCAATTTCTAAAGGATGTAACTTTTGCATATGGACTCAAATTGTGATAATTTATTTTTTTAAATTACATAAATCTTTGAGAGGAATATAGATGTGAAATAATTTTTAGGTTTTGTGTAGTTTTTTATTTTTTATGTTTTACAGGTAAGATTCAAATCCATTCAATCAAAGAGTATATGTTACAAATTAGTTATGCCATTTGGTGGAAGTATCTTTCTAATTTTTGGCTTTGTCATTAGATAGTCCCATTTGGCACTATCATTCGGTATTGCCATTGAGAGGTTTAATTTGGTGTTATCATTTTGCTCTATTATTTGGTTCCTCCATTTGGTACTATCATTTGATTCTATCATCCTTTGGTTCCAGTTCTACTTGTTGGCTTATTTAATATTAGGGGGTAGTTGTACTATATATGTGGTTAACTGAAGTGTAATATTATATATTATTGTAAAGGGTTGGTGATTTGACCCAAAAAATAATTTATATCCCTAAAATTTTAATGATTTGGTCCCATCTACTGACCCTAAAAAATCACCAAAACCAAAATCTAAAAATTGGAATATTTGTGAATTAACAAATATTTACCACTAAAATTTACCCTATATTAGGATTTTGTTAAAAATTTTGTTTCTTGGTGTTATGTATTTCTATTTATTTTTTGTTTGATTTCATTATTGTGCCTTAACTTAGTGTATCTGTGTTCATTGGGTAATTCCTTGCACACTATACTTAAGTCTATCCATATTCATACATTAATACTATCATCATGGTTTGTATCATTGGTGTATTGTTTTCTTTTGTTTATTGGACTATGTTTTAATCCTTATGCATATTTAGGCTATGTTATCATGGTGTTTATATCATTATTTCTAACATCATGTGCTACAATAAAAATTAGCTCAAGAAATCTTCTAATAAATGTGATCGTAGTACTTCTCCTTGGCACCTTAAAAATTATTGATAATCATTTCCCATATATAGATTAATTAAATCATGAATAAATTTTAATACTTAATAGTTAAGATGTGCATCTCCATGCTAGAAGGTTGCCTAAATTCATCTTTATCCTCTGTATGGGCTTACTATTATTCTGTGAGTACAATTTCAATATGTCATCCTTCATTACAATTTTCCATCATTATACCAATTATTCTACACACCCATGGGCAAATCATTACATATTTTACCACCCATAGATCTAATGATTATAAATGACTATGGTGAAATCATGGTGTTTTTATCTAACTACATGTTAATGATTATAACTACCTTTGTGCAAGTCATTATCATTCTTCTACCAAACAGGGGCATGTTTTACTTGTGATAATGATTATAACTACATTTGGGAAAATCATTATCTCTATCCACCCAAATAGGGCTTATTTTTATACTAATAATGATTATAACTACCTATGGTAAAATAAATGTTTCCTTTTTAACGATTGTAACTATCTTTGGGAAAATCATTCTCTTGTTATCCTTATCTTTTGGCTAATGATTATGACCACCTTTATGTAAATCATTATCTTTTTACTTTGCTTGTTTTGATGAGTATAACTAATTTTAAGCAAATCATCTTTTTTATATTCCCAACTAGGGTAGCTAAACATGCCATTGATTATAATTTCCTATGGTAAAATTAGTCTTTTCCACCCCTTTTGATCTCATCTTATTATTTTTATGAGGGAATAATCATCAACCTTCCTTGATAACTGCTCCCTTGAGAAACATTTAGAGCTCATTCAACATCATTAAATTATTAGTCATACATGACCTTTTCATTATTTAAGAAGACATTATTGTGCCTATAGTTTACAATGCCTTCCTAAATAAGGGCAAATTATAGACACCCAATTCTAGCCACAACTAGCTTCATGACCATACTTTCGACTGATTCCTACCAACCTTTGTAAATTAAGCCTAAAAATCATTGAAAATTCCAAATTTGACCATGCATAATTCATAAATGCTTAGAATCATTTTGAGGCATCCCTATCATATATATTAGCCCATATGTAATAATAACCTCTCACATACTCATCTCTAATCACCTTGCGGCATAACAACTCTCAATTTGGCCTATAGATCCATTAATTGGGGAACTTGATGAAATATTAAAAGAGAAAAAATGATAATAAAATTGAATTATCCAATTAAATAATATTAAATTATTAGTTTAATTATCCATTTACAATTAATGAATATCTAAAAATGGAAATTCTAAAAATCAAAATATCAAGCCTTTTCATCATTGCTTTTATGAGTTTTCAAACTCTTCTAAAATATATAATTTGAGATCCATGCCTAGTAATTGAAAATCATAATCACATGACAAATATTAACTCAAATAGTGTTATCCTTAACTTGTGATCAAAGAATCCAAGAAGGGGGGTTAGATCAAGTGTTAGAATAAGTAACAAAATGTGACTAAAAACACAGTAACATGTTAACACTTACTTGCCTAGATCATAGGGGGAACATAATAAACAAAAAAAAAATGAAAACATAACTAAAATTCAAATAATACCAAATTCCTTATCTTTATTTAATGCTCCAAGATATTTTTGTGTGGCTTTCTTGGGTTGTGCTCAAAGAGTCTTTAGCAATGGAGCTTGGCTATCTCCTTCTTTCCTTGGCACCACTACTGGCTTGTGGCTTGATGTTGGATCTGGCTCTTGATTTTGGCATTATAACACTATTGATTTCAATATTTGTATAAAACCTGAATTATAACTTTACTCTATCCAAGCTCTCCAAATGAAGAGGCAAATTCTTGTATTTATAGGTTTAGAAACTAACCCTAACTCAATGTGAGTTAAAGTGTAGTTTAAATATAAAATGGGTTCAAACCTTAACCTAAGTGAGTCAATTAACGCATTAGACTTAAAAGGTGTGAATAATTAATTATTTACAATGAATAGTGATGGGTGAGATATTTTTAAAAGCTTGACAACTCACAAAAGTTAATCATAAAAAGCTAGGATATTTCATATCTTTTAATTTTCTTTTTTAGTAATTCATTAATTGCATATGGATAATTAAACTAAGATTTTAATTTGGTTTATATTTTTAATTAATTATAATTAGTATTTTAGGATTTTTAATATTTTATTTATGTGTGCACTTGCCCCACTCAATAGGTCTATAAGCCAAATTACATATTGTGATGCTGTAGGATGATTAGAGATGAATTTGTTACAGGGTTTTATTAATTATGGTAGGATACCCCAATTAGGGATGTTTTAATGGGATTATTAGTTTTTATGAATGATGTACAATAAAATTTGGGGCATTTAATGATTCTTAAATAATTATCAGTCTGAAGTCCAATTGAAACCATTGGTGGCCAATTTTAGGTGTCTACAATTTTCCACTATTTGGAAAAATGTTTCAAGTTGTAGGCATAATAATGTCTTCTCAAATAATTATAAAGGCTTTTATGCCTCAAAGAAGATGATGATTAAAGAAAAATCTCCAAAAAAAATGTGTGGGAAGCTTATAATGATGCCCCCTTGAGGGAGAGGCCATCACATGTCTAATGGATGGTCCCTCAAAAAGAAAACAAGAAGAAGAATGAGATTAACACATGGGTGATATTAATTCAAATGAGAAAATACTTGCATGAATTTATATTAAAATTAATTATTTTCCCAAAGGAAGTTATAATAAATAATAAATGTTGAGACATTGATTTGTCCAAAGGTGGTTATAATCAGTAGCAATGACATATGCCAAAGTTAGGGATGATGAGTCAAAATAATGATTTTCCCATAGGCAATTATAATCATTTAAGATGACCTAGATTAAAAAGTGATTGTTGATTATTCCTTCGTAGGGTATATTGGCAAGCATAACTCAAGGATTTAACCTATCATATAGATTAAAGATGATCAAGTATAAAAATGGATGTGATGGTTTAATGAATAAATAAGCCATAAATAACCAAGAACATAAGGATGCACAAAGTGATGAAAGAGATGAAGAAAAGAATACAAATTGATCAATGTGAATGACTTGGTTATACCCACCAATTTGAATATGCTCATCCTTATTATCATTAATACAACTAGAATGGTTAATGGGTTAATTTTATCAAAGAGGATGGGAGGTGTTTCCAAAGATACCAAGGAGAGACATATGTGGATCCATTGATTATAAGACTTTCCTGAGATAATTTTTATTGTAACATGTGATGGTAGGCACCACAATATAAAATACCCTGATAACATGGCCAAAATATGTGTAAAGATTTACTCTTGATCCAATAAACAATTTAAAATAATGCATCAATGATAAAAACCATGATGACAATGTTGATGTATGAATATGGATAGAATCAATAATAATATACAAGGAATCACCCAATGAACACATATATACTGAATCAAGGCATAGTACTGAAAGTAAATAAAATAGGCCAACAAAAAATAAACAAAAAAAACATAGAAATAAAACAAATAAGAAAGTAAACAAACAAAAAAAATAAAAAATAAAAAAAACACATAAAGCCTGAAAGTAAAAGCAAAATAAAGTAACCTAACAATGTATTTTTCCTAGTAGGGTGGATTCAGGATGACTAACTAGGTTTAGAGATGACAAATGCTTTTGGATTTTGAATATTTATGAATGTTTTTTTAAAATTTTAGGTGTCTCAACTCAATTGTTAATGATATACCACTCATAAAATGACAATATCATTGGCTTAGGTTACTCATAAAATGGTGAGAGTATATGACAAATTAAAACTAAGTTGACCTTGACATGAATTGAACATGGCCTACATAGTCCCAAAATTAACCTCAAATCATAGTAGTTCTATCTAGACAAAAGGTGAGGAGAACCAACTAGGTCACAACAAGTTCTCAAAATTAGAAAATGGCCAAGAAAATGAGAATAGTAATGACAAGTTGATGTGATAATGCACGGTAAAGGTGTTGTTCCTAATTTAACCATAGGTAGTTATAATTAGGAAATAAAGACATAGGTCTGTGGTACTAGTTTTCCCATAGATGTTTATAATTAGTAACACAAGGTGCACTACTGATTTGCCCATTGGTAGTGATAATCAACAGCATTAGTCAAATGTGAATAAAAGATAACTTTTTAGATGTAGTCATACTACTTTAATAAACTATCATTTAAACATAAAATTTAAAAACTATTGAAACTAGATCAGAATCCCCTTATTCAAGGTATGGGAAGAAACAAAAGAACCAAGATCAAAATAAGATTGGGTAGGATGACTAAAAATAGTATTTAATATAATAGGTATGGCATGGTAGAATGGTATAGGGTATGACATAAGGAAGATGATAAGATATCAAATAGATAAAATGGTAATAGGGTTAACCCCAAGTGATAAGGTGAGGTAAGTGGAAAGGTATGGAATAATGAAAAAATTAATGGCAAATGAAAGAGGCAAGGTAAATTGAAAATTAAAATCCATGGTAAATGCTTTTGGCTAGGTATGATTTTTGGTTTTATGATTTTGGCTAGGGAAATGTTCTTATTTTTCTTGTTGATGTGGATATGCATGTCCTAATTATCAAATAATACAACTAGAATAATCAATCATGCAAATTGATATCCCACACATATTCTAAATAGATACTCTATCAAGAACCTAATGTAGATTTAGATGTAAGTGATGTGATATTTTTTGGTCATTAATTATGTTTCCGCCAATCATTGAGACAAGGTATCTTTTTAGCTTCTATAAATGGAAGTGGCCAAGGATGGTAAATATGGATAAATATCAAATGGTAGGTATTATTTGTAAATGTATATATGGATGATAATGGAATGTATAATGGTTGGGTGACACATAAAGATTTAGATTTTTAAGCACATATAATGTTGCTAATTTTAGATTTGACATAACTTTGGTTATGGTGACACCAAAGACCTCTAAATATGCTCTCAATAGGACAATAAAATTTAGTTTTTCTAGGCCTGAGAGTATATACCATATTATTATGTTGTAGAATGGAAGCTATACTAATTTAATCTTTGATAATGTCTTTATCAAGTAGTGAAGGACTATTGTGTTCAACTATTGGTGCCTCAATGAGGTTTTCACCAATGAATTTTTCTTGATTATCCCATAGTGATTTTGATAAGGTTTCACTAAGGAACATGGAATTTTAACTTTTATTATCTTCTAGTACCTTTAAAAAGGTTTCACTAGAAGAAGCCAATTTTAAAATTTGATTTTCCCCTAGCACATTCCAAAAGGTTCCATTAGGATATTTTTATTCTTCCACCCCCTAATATTCTATAATTGAATATGTCATCATTTATTTAGTTTAATAAGGTATGATTATATCAATTCAAATTGATACTTGTGGAAGGTGGAAGAATAACAAAATGGCTAGGTTGGTTGGTGGGAATGGTATGTGGAATGGTAATGGAATGAGAAGATGCTACACAATCATCATAGAAGATACTAGGAGAAATTATGTCAAAGTTGAAGTGATCATCCTAAAAAACCATAGAAGGATCAAAAATATATTCAAACAAATTTCCAATTCATGCATAACCAATGTTGTAAAAACCATGAATGTATTATGATTATAAATCTAATTTTACCTCAAGCGACTATGAATTTGATGTTGAGACTGATGTTGATTTTATTAATGATGTTAAATTTGATGTTGGTTCAAGAATAGAACCTGACTCTAATTTTGATTCTTCATTTGGTTTTTATGATACTATAATGATGTCCTATTTAATGTTTAATATTGGATAAGTAACTAACTATGATGGCATGATGGGCTCTATAGAGAATAGTTTGTCAAAGTGAGACTCCTCTATAATGAGAAAAAGGTCAAGAGAAAACTCCTTAGAGACTAGCTTGTTAGATGGATGACATTTAAACATAGTCATATGTTTAAGGTAATGATTCTCCCAAAGGTGATTATAAGCATTAAAAAATTACTTAGTAAAGACTAGCTCATCATAGTGAGATTCCTCAACAAAAGGTATAGTACTAAGAGGTGATTCATCATAGGATAACTCATCACAAATGGTTAGCTCAACAAAAACATTAAGGATTGGTTAGTTCTCTTGGCCTTGGTATACAAGTAGTTGTAAAATACCAATTTTGAATATATCTTGGTCTACAAATGATTGGTTCTATTAGAAATGTACTAATTAACTTAGATAGGGTTGGATGATTAGTAGGGTTTTTTTTAAGTGGGGAATAGTTGGAAAAAGTTGCATATTGACTGATGGGTAGATAATTATATACCATCATGGAGCTTGGTTTCTTACACAAGCCAAAGGATGAGGTCCTGATATAGAAATTGTAGGGCATCATGGAGCTTGGTTGATTTCATAAGCCAAAAGATGAGGTTTTAGAATGGTAATGGTTGGGCATCATAAAGCTTGGTTGATTGCATAATCCAAAGGATAAGGTCCTTGTATAGAAATGGTATGGTGTTGTGAAGCATGGTTTCTCACACAAGCCAAAGGGTGAGGTCTTAGAATGGTAATGGTAGGGTATTTTAGAACTTGATTTCTCATACAAGCTAAAGGATAAGATCCTGATATAGAAATGGTAAGGCATTATGAAGCTTGGTTTCTTGCACAAGCCAAAATATGAGGTCTTAAAATGGTAATGGTATTCATTGGATGTTGTGGAGCTTGGTTGCTCATGTAGTCCAAAGGAGGGTTATGGATATAGGTGGGGGATTGGGTGGTCACCAAATGGAGAGTATCATACATCAACTATCTAGAAGATAGTATCATCAAATCCAATGTTTGGCTCTGTTCCCCAGATTGAGGATTGCAAGGAGGATATGTATCCTTCTCATAAACCACTTCTTCACCATAGGGTTATTGATTAAACTCACTTCGTCTAGCCATTATATCATAACTTAGATTTTACATAACTCCACAATAAGTTTAGCTAGACATATATGCATAAATAATGAAAGCTCTACAAAAAGGCCTAGAGTTATACAAAATCTAAAAAATAATGTCTAAAGGAAAAATGGTTCAAAATTGGTATAACTTGGTCTAGGAATGGAGATGTATCTCCAAAATGGTTTGTGACAATACTTGGTATAAATAAAATATAATATCAAATGTCTAACTTCAAATATCTCACACAAAAAGGTCAAGTGGGTGAACTAAAAACAAAATGCCAAACTCTAGGTTCAAAGTGTTCTAAATAAGTCTAATCTAAGAAAAATAAAGGTTTCTAGGTCTTTTGGTGACATACAGTGTCAAAATATAGGCTAAAATAAAGGCATCTGCTATGACTTTTAGCCAAAAATGGCATCAAAATCTAGACTTAAAACAAAGGGGTATTTAATCTAACAAACCTGAAACACTTTGGCATAGATGAGGCACTTAACTTCGAACACGAAATTGATAAAATTGGTATGAGGCATAAGGAAAATGTCACATGGAGAGATAGGTTATTTCTCTCAAATAAAAGCCACAAACAATAATGAAAACTATGATCTTTTAAATAAACAAACTAGACAAAATTGAATAGCATAATGGCACTAGGTAAAAATTCAAGCAATAGTTTTAAAAGTTGGGTAACAAATCAACCTAAGTTATACAACCCAAAAAAATAAATATCAGTGTCTAAGACCCAATTAGATAAGGCTTAAATAAAAATTAATCAATGTTTGAATTTAAACATGGCAAGGTTAATTAAGAACTCAACTTAGGAAACTAGGCATCTTTAAACAAACAACAAGCTAGAGAAAATAGAATGACATAACACATAAGAAAAAGATTCAAAAACCATATATGGAATTGGTTCTAAAAAATGGAATTTGACATAAGATAGGTTAAATTTTTGTTGCTCATATAGAAATTAAATTGGTGTTTTTTTTTGTGAATATCTATGTATGTGTTTTTAAATTCTAGTAAAAGTTAATAGATGGTGTTTAGGTGAAAAGGAAAATGGATAGACAAATCATAATAGGACATAGAAGCCAAATAGGTGTGTGATTGTATATAAAATATATAGATGGACTACATATTATTTTTTAATAGATTAGACCTCTTCATCATCAAATGATAGAGTTGATGGTGAACAATAGCAATGCTACTAAATGACAATTATGTTATTGTATAATAGCAATTTTGTCAAATTAAAACAATGCTATCATTTGATAATAATATTGATGAATGATAAAAATGTGTTAAATATACATGAATGCTATCTAATAATAGTAATGTTTTAATTTCATATCAATGATGCCAAATGATAGTAATGTTGTCACTCAGTAGTAATTCTACCATTTGATAACATTGTTGTCATTCAAACATGTTGTTTTCATTTGACAATGTTATTATCATTCAATAGTGTTTTCATCATTCAACAGAATTATTTTTTAAGGTGACATTTCTATCATTTTGTAACATTATTTTCATTTAATAACATTATTATCATTCAAAAAAAATTGTGTCACTTGAGAGCTTGTTTTCATTTAACACCATTGCCTAACACTTCCTTTATCCCTTTCTTGCTATTTAAATTTTTTATTATGAGTATATGGGTAGATTTATGTTTACATATAATGGTGAATAATCCCATATTTAATTTTTATGGATTGGTGAACTATATTTATATGTATGAAATTTATTTTAAATAGTAGGAAAACCAACCTAAGAAACCAACTTATACCCAAATAATTTTGGTGAATCCATATTATTCTCCACTGCCTAAAAATAGCCAAATGCCAGTTCATAAAATTAAAATATTCATGAATTAATAAAGAATAGACACTACAAATTACCCTAACATAAGGCAAACAAGTCTTGAAATAAATAAAGTAGCATAACGACATTATCACTATCTAAAGATGTGACAATGGTTTGTTTTAAAGACTCAAAGGAATTAACTTGAAATGATTTGGGTAGCATAATGTTACCCATTTCAATCAAGTAACACACACACAAATAAGTTTGGCAAAAGTTTTAGAGTAAAAGTGTGTAACAAAATTGCCAACATAACACTTTCTCAAACAAAGGAGTGGCATGTAAACAAAACTCAGTATGATGTGGCATAAACACACGCAAATGGTTTTAGAATCAAAATACCAAGAAATAAAGGAATAAATGACAAAATACAACTAAGTAAATCATCCTAAGCCCTAAATTGACAAGGTTGCATCATATTGTTTAAATCCATCTATACACATGATATTTGGGAGGATTTCAATTGTTAATCCAAAAATAAAATCACATGAATTAGTAGGGTTTTTACATCCCCTTCTCCCAAGAGATTGTATAGTTACATGGACCTTCAGGCTACTCATCATGCATCAAAAATATGCCTATGACAAGTGGGGTTGTATAAAGCTTAAATTTTTCAATTGTTTATATGGTCTCAAGTATGGCTAATGATAGAGATGTCTCATGTCAATTATATTCATATAGATAAACTTACTATGTAAAGGTGTATTCCTTTTCATAGTGATTCCATCCATATAATGATTAGTGGAATTCACTAGTTAGCTAAACCTAATTTAAATTCTTGTTATGAAAGGAGAGGTTAGTTGCTCACCCCCTAGATCTGATAGTATGTATACCCTAATTTGTATAGCCCATCATAGAGTTGGGTTGAAATAATTTTGGTAGATTAAAACCCTAGTCAAAGCTTCCCTAAATAAATCATGAAGAAACTATGAACTCCCATCGACAAGCCAAATTTCATGAAAGAAAAAATAAGAGAAAAGACTTTATAGGTTACTTTTAGATCACCCAAACCATGTAGATTTTGGGGAGAGCCTAAAAACATTATTTCCATGCCTTCGACAAAGGCACAAATTGTAAGTGAAAAGTCACTTTCGGTCACCTAATTTCCCTATAGGGGATGAGGGGAGAACATACTTACATTCTTAATTTTGTAAAAATAAACAAATAAGTAATAAAATAAATAATTTTAAGAATTTACAATCTAAGTGTTAATTTTATGCACCAAATGAAAAATTTTATTTAGCTATTTTTTCCCTTGTCTTAAATTTACAAAAAACTTGAAAGAATTTCCAAAAAATAACTTAACACAAAGCACTTAGGTTCCTTTTAAGGACATAAAATCAAATGTTAAAGACTTATCCATTCTTTTTAGGTATCAAAATGAAGTGTTCAAGAGTTTAAAACTGAAAATATATGTTATAATCCCACTTTTATCTTGTAAATTTTAAAGAGTTTCCTTTTACTTTGAAGCACATTTATAGATGAGCAAATAAATTTTTAAAATATATCTCTTAGGTTTCTCTATATTTTTTTACATAGAGAACAATATCGGTCACCTATGATCAATTCCAATTACTAGATAAATGTTTCCACCTTTTAATAATTGACATCAGTTGATAAGGACTAAGATCAATTATATTTGAACCCAAAGGCAAAAAAAAACATGATTCCAAAAATGTTAGTTAGTCAAGGTTATCATAAAAACTCCTCTAAACCCATAATAATATGATTAGTCAAAGAGTTTCCAAATAAATAACAATTAGAAGTTTTAAAAAGATTTAAAATCCTATTTTAATATTTTTTGAAACATTTATGCAACTTGAAGCTAAGCTGATAGCATTTTTTTTAAAATTTAGTAGAAAACACATGATTTTAAAAAAATGATCAAAAACAAAGTCTGGATGACCCCAAATAAACCTTCAAAAGATGTTCTATTAGCTTGTTATTTGACATAATTATCAAGGTTGATTTTGGGCATGCACACAATGACTAACATTGGTTATATAGGACTGATGTTGATTAGTATAGGACTGATGCTAGTTAGGCAAAATTGATGTCAGTCTTTGTGTAAATCTGAGTGAACATAAAAAATAATAATATGGAAAAAATGAAGACAAAACTCAATTTTTTAATATATTCAAGAATTCATTTGAAAATTATGGAGTTTCATATAGGTCTCTTTGGTATGTGGGATTCTTTATAACCCATTGGGCATGCCATTTATGATCAAGGAATCTAAGAAGGGAGGTTAGATCAAGTTTTAGAACAAGTAATAAAACTTGAATAAAAACACACTAACATTCCAAAACTTACTTGCCTAGATCATAGGGGGATCATAATGAAAAATACCAATTAAAACATAACTAAAATACAAATAATACCAAATTACTTACATTCTTAAATTCTCCAAGATATTTATTGTGTGTCTTGCTCAACATGTGCTCAAAGAGTATTTGGAAATGGAGCTTGGCTATCTCCTTCTCTCATTTGCACCATGGTTGGCTTGTGGCTTGATATTGGATTTGGCTTGTGATTTTGGAATTATAACACTATTGATTTCAATCTTGATATAAAACATGCATTATAAATTTACTCTATCCAAGCTCTCCAAATGAAGAGATAAATGTTTGTATTTTTAGGCTTGGAAATCTGACCCCAACTCAAGGTGAGTTAAGGTGTAGTTTAAACATGGAATGGGTTCAATCCTAACCTTAGTGAGTTAATTAACAAAATTAGAGTTAAAATGTGTTAAAACCTCATGATTTTCAATGAATAGGTATGCATGATATTTTTTAAAATTTTTACAAAGGCTTGATAAATCACAAAAGGTAATTATGAAAACCTAGAATATTCTTGATTTTTGAATTTCCTTTTTCAAAATTTTATTAATTGCTCATGGATAATTCAACTAGGAATATAATTAGGTTTATAATTTTAATTAATTTTTATTAGTATTTTTATCATTTCCAAGATTTGATTTTATTCCATGTGTGCACTTACCCTATTTAATAGGTCTATAGACCAAATTCCAAGTTATGGTTCCACAAGATGAATAGAGATGAATCCATGAGAAGTTTTTGTTGCTTACAATAGGATATAAAAATTAGGGATGTCTTAATGGGATTATGAGATTTTATAAATGATGCAAAAGAAAATTTGGAATGTTTAGTGATTCTTAGGCTTAATTTTCAATAGTTTGTAAGAATTGGTCTAAAGTCCAATATGAATCCATTGGTGGCCAATTTTATATGTCTACACAACTCACCTAGCACTAGTTTGAACCCATTCCATGTTTAAACTCAAACTTAACTCACCTTAGGTGTGATTTAAGTTTAACGTCTATAAATAAAAGGCCATACACATTGATTTTTAAGTTATTCTTGGTGCAAATTTATTATGCATAAATATCTTCAACAAGCTCTTTTGATGGAGTGTTATAATTCATAAATGACTTGCAAGTAGTGTTACCATGCTCAAACATTAAGTGAAGAAATAAAATCCAATATTATAAGGAAATGTGAAGACAAAAAATCTCCATTAATGAATATTTATTGGTGTACAAGTTGAGCAAGACATTTAACAAGCCATTTTGATCTCTAAGGAAGGTAAAGAGTGTTTTATTTTATGTTTTAGTTATGTTTTCATGTGCATGCTTGTTACCTATGATATCTATAGTATATAATATAGATTTTTTATTATTTTAGTGCATTAATTTGATTTTTTTTAATGGAATAACACAAGACTAACCTCCCCTCTATGTATTCCTTGTTCACACCTATTATCCATGATTATATCTTACTCAAGGTACTTCATATGTTACAAAGTTGGCATAATTTTATAAAACTATGTATCCATATATTTAGGTGTTTTCAATTATGTCCCTAAGGTGTCCAAGAGTTTTCACGAGTTTATTTGTATGCATGGTTCTCAATGACAAAGTGTGCCTTAGTGAGCATACATAGACCTTGAAGTGTTTGCTAGTTAGGCAAGATGATGGATGTTGGTAATGTGTTGACCATGTTTGAAGGTAATATGAGGGATAAATATTTTTTAGGGTGATTTTGGAAGTGAAATTAACATATTGGAGTAGTATTTTTAAGGTCTATGTTATCCTAGTCATCTGGGCAGATATTCATGAGTAAGCAGATTGATGACATCAACATTCACATGTGTGAAGGTTTTAGAGTAAAATGGTTACATGGGTTTTTTGATATTTGTGCCTAGATATTGTGTTTAAATTTCATTTCTTTAAATTATGTATATATAAAATTATATTAATTCAAATTTTGTCTCCCAAGAAATTTTCATACTTAGTCAAATTTGAATTAAAAAGTGAGCATTGGAATTCAAATATCTTAATTTACAAAGGAAAACTAGTCCTCATTGTTTTGCCTCTAACTTTTAACGAATAATGAATTTGATGGTGCTATAAAAATATAATTGGTATGTAAATTCAAGGTAAATGTAATAAAAATTGTTTATAGGTTTGAATGGTCCTACATATAAATTTATTGTAGTCCAAATTTTATTGAGGGGTTGACCTTCTTCTGCAAGTGACCTAAGAAGGATGCTTGAGTTTTTCTTGATGGTGTTTGGATGTTTCAAGGTGAATTATCTATTGGAGAGTTATTTTATAATCTATAATGATAATATTTTTTATTTTTTAGGTTTTACTAATCCATGTTTAGTATAAATAATTACTTACAAGTTGACTTTTAGTTCATTCATGGTGTTTTCATGAAAAAGGTAAATGATTGATAAGTTTTGTATATTTAGAGGTGTGTAGTGATGAATGTTATCATTTGATGATTTCTTAGGTGTCATGTGGAGTGAACATATGTTCTTTTAAGTGGTTTTGTGTTGCTATTTTTTCTCAGCAAAGTGATAAAATGATGAACAGGTATCCATGGACTTAAAAGGGCTTCTTAGGACTAATTGAAAGGTGTTGATGCTTAAGGGTGATCTATATGAGATATGGATGATTTTGATCTTATTATATTTTTAATATATTACATAAAGGTTAATTTATGTCTAATGGCCAACTAAGAAGGTGATGTTCATGAAGTTTCTATAAAGAGCATAATCAAAGATAAAGGTTTCTAGTGTTGACATGCGAAGAAAAGAGAAGTGTGAGTGTGCATAGTGGATGGATTGAAGATAATATAAGTGTGATGAATATTTACATGACCTATAGATCATATTTATGATGTTATATTAGTGTTATTATAATTTTGAATATTAAATATGAGAGAAGATGTGTAAAGTGATCCAAAATGTTGTTTTGGATCCATTGATTGTATAAGAAGGATTGAGAGAGTGTGAAGGGTTAAAGATATTTTTTATTCACTACTTAGAGTAATGGATGTGTTGATATTAGAAGGTGTTGTGTAGGTGGTCAACATCTAGTACAAGTGTGTGCTTGTTCATGCATAGGGGTTGGTGTTCCTTATGAATTAGGTGCTTCACTAAAGTCTATTGTTTGTAAGTATTTTATAGGACTATAGTACACTTGTTTTTAGACTTGAGAGTGGGTTTTATTACACATGAGGTTTTTACACATAATCCATGTGTCATGAGTTTTTTGATCTTGCATATTTTGCTTTGTTTATTGGAATAACTAGTTTATATGCTTCATGAATGCTTGTGTTGAGTGGTTGAGAGTTTGAATTTTTGGAATTGGAATTGAATTTATTACATCATTGATTCACCCCCTCCCCCACTGATAAATGATTATAGCTATAAAAATTGGTATCATAGCCATACCCATTTTTAGATTTTAACCACTTGAAGGTAATAAAAGGTACAATGGGTAGTCATCAAATGTAATTTGGTTTCTCTAATAAGAAATAACCTCTACTCAATGGTTCCAACTATGATTTTTGGAAGCAAGGATGAAGACCTACATCATGTATCTAGGTTTTAATATTTGGAAATCTATTAAAGATGGGTATTATACACCTCCTACTCCTCTAACTAATGAAAATGACAAGAAGTTGAGTGAGAAAAATTCTAAATATATGAATGCTATAATTTGTGGCCTATCAAATTTTGAGTTCACTAAGGTAATCCATTACAAGTTTTCCAAGGAAATCTAGGAAAAATTGTAGATCATCTATGAAGGAGATTAAAAGGTAAAATTATATAATTATAGACCTACCAAAGGTAATATGAGGGTCTAAAAATGAAGGAATAATATATTATGGAATCTTATCTTCTAAGTATTAATGAGGTGGTAAACATAATCAAAGGTCTTCGAGAGGAGATTCAAGAAAATATTGTAGTATAAAAGGTATTAAGGTCTCTCACTCTCAATTTGACTCAAAAAAAATTTATTGTAGAATAAATTCATGATCTCATCAAGATTAATATGGATGAATTACATGGCATCCTCACTTATTATGAGTTGAGAGTCAGTGAGAACAAACCATCAAATAAGTAAGTAGCCTTCAAGGTGATCAAGGAGACAAAAAGAAAGAAGATGAAGTTAAGTCTTGAATACTTTGATATTAATGAAGATAAATTTAAATTCATGATTACAACAAAATTGAATGTAGGATTAGGTAAGTATGAAGGGAATATTCATTTTAAATGCTTGTCATGTTTTAATGTTGGTCATTTTGCATCGAAGTGTCTAGATAGAGGCAAGTATAAAAACAAGGAAGCTCATAAGGAATATCATGAGGATGAGTAGAAGAAAGCTGAGGGTCCTAAAAAGTACAAAATTTCTTAAATAGGATAAATGAAAAGGATTATTTACCATGAATAAGATAGTAACTCATCTACTAGAGAAGAAGGAAACACATCTGACAGTGGTGATTCATCTCATGATGAGAATAATGATACATTATTCATGACTCTTGATGATGATGAAGGTAAATGTTCTATAAGTAGAGATCTATTTGGTTGAGATAACTCAAAATAATAAGTTGAGAAATTCAATCTTGAAGGTAAATATCTAAATACCCTAGAAGAGATGAAACTACTACAAGTCAAGAAAAAATGCAAGCATCCTTGATAAAGTCTTATGAGGAGTAAATTGGTTTATTTAAAAAAAGGTTGAGAAATGAAGTCAAAGAGAATTATGACATCACTCAACATCTATAAACTTAGGTTTTTACCCTTGCTAAAGAGATAAAGAGTATGGATGAAGAATTTTTCATGTACAAATTAGATATGAAGGCTTTATAGGTGAAAATAGATCAAGCTATGAGTAAGCTTGAAACATATCAAAAATTTGAGAAAAGTACAATTAATCTTAATGAAATATTGAGTAGTCAAAAGGTATTTAATGAAAAATTAGGTCTAGGGTTCCATGAAGATGTTCAAAATGATAAGAAGATTGAGATGTCAGTGATAATAGATCAGGAGACTAATCATGCTAAGAAAATAACTAGTAAATACAATAGAAATGACATTTTTCATAAGAAGGATAACTTCAAAATCTACAAAATTTCAAATCAAAACAAGAAAAATAATAAATTAAGGTATGATAAATCCTTAAATGGTTAATGTTATTCTTGTCATCATTTTGGACATAAGATCATTTATTGTAAGAGAAAAGATCCAAGTAAGAGATTTGCATGGAATTATGAGCAAGATAATCACAAGCATGATTAAAATAATCACTAAATATAGTCAATATATCCATAATGAAATTATGACATCTTATGATATAGGTGTCAAGGGATTGGTCATATTACAAGCTTTTACAATGCCTTCATTAGGAGACCAAATGATTAGATGTATGAATCAGATAATGAAAATTTAGTAAGACATCATATGTCCCATACATAAGGTATGTAAAATAAAATAAGATTCATTTATTTCAAGTGTCAAGAGAGAGGTCACATAGAAAGGTTCTACAAGAATGGTCATAACTCCACTTCAAAGAATGTCAATCCTAACATGAAGAAAAGATGCCATAATAAATGGATAATCAAGGAGGTGAATGAAAACCAGGTTCAAAATGGATTGTTTATCATGATAAAACAAGGTACACATTCAAGTTTCTAAGAGTAATCCTTATATTCCAAAGGGGATAAGAAGGTCAAATAGAATTTTGAGTCAAAAGGTAAGAATGAAGTTAAGAACCTAGTCAGAATCAATTTGATGATGAGGCAAGATTGCAAGTGAAGTGAGAGCATGGAGATGTGGGAGTATCCCAAGTTTTTAGACCTTTAGTCTCTCTATGATATGTGGGTTTCTATACCTATGCTTCTTAAGAGACATATTTCATGGGTAGAATTAAGTGTGTGTGCTCTAGGTGATGTACAAAATGTCAATCAATTCAAAGGATTGCAAAGTTGTTGATTGGTCTTTAAGACCAATGCCATTTTGGTATAGAATATATTATATTATGTTACCAAGCCTTGTGTTAATCATAGAAGGTTATTAGTTAAGGGGATAAATAATTTCATGATCTTGTTCCATAAATGTATGATGAAAAGCTTCAAGAGTTTTATTAAGGGACATTGGTCCTAAAGACAAGTTTTTATCAAATTTTGATGTTTGGTTTAGAAGGTCAAAACATGAATATTGAAGGTAAGATTGATATGGAGTGTGGAAATGACTTGTCCAAGTGTATTATATGGGTTTAGATGTGCATAGTTGGTCAAAATATTCATTTCTGACCATTGGTTCAAATTGACCAGTTTGCGTAGTATTCACTACCAAGTGTGAGCACATCTTGAAAAATTGGTGTTTTTGAGGTCTATGAAGCTAAAAAAATATGGAATCTAGTTGGATTTGATTTTTCCATGTGAAAAATGTGTTTAAGAGATGTTATAAGGCCTTCATGTTCATTTTAAGGTATTTTGGCATAATTATTGTTATGTACACAGGGTCTACATGCACAATTTAACTAGTTTTAGGTGCCTCATGAAGATCGGTGAGTGTTCAAGATGAATTTGTGGCATATAAAGGTGTGTTGACCTCATATAGGTGTGATACAAGTCATTTTATGGTTTAAATATATTTTGATGGAAATTTGAAGTTTTTTATAGTTCTAAGGTATAACAGTCTTTGCTTAATGGGAAGTAGGTCAAAAACCATATCATAATTCTATGGGTTCCCAAAGCATTAAAACCTCAAAAATTGGTATATAAGTTTATGTTTTTGACCTTTAAGTGTGAGATAAGGTTTAGTAACTATAATTTACCATAAGGTTGTAATTTGGCCCTATTTCTCTTTGATGCCCTAGTTTTTGTGCCATATGGGTTAGTGACCTTCCCAAAGGAGTTGAGGTCTAATGATACTTAATATATTTAAATGGATAAAATGGTTCTCAAAATGTGTTTGATAGTCATTTGGAAGTGTGTGTTTTGGCCTATGATATAGCTTTTGTACAAATGGAGGGTTAGTTGACAAGTCAATTTATGAAGGAGTTATGGTATAGAGGAATAATTGGGTGATTATTATTGGCATGCATGATGGGACATATGAGTTTACTATATATATTAAATTTAAATCCATATAGGTGTATACATATAAATTTATGGGATTTTTAAGGTTTAAGTATGGTTACTATGCCTCTAAGCAAGGCTAGTGTAAAGAAGAGAGATTTTTGGTGATTTCATTATAAATATAAAGGTATGTTGTTATTAAATATATTTTTAGTTGGATTTATGCATCATATATGTTTGACAGAGAGATTTAATGTCCACTCTTCATTATATGGGGGCCTTGTGAGAGAAATTTTGAAGGCAACTATGGAATCTCTTCATGGTTAGAGATGGTCTAAAGTTGCTCAAGAGGTGCCCAATTTAAATTGAATTATGGGGAGTCCCTATAAATGTTATCAAGGTGTGATCACTCTTATTTACTTTATATTGTTCATTTCTTGTTCATAGAGTAGTGCATGGTCAAAATAGAGTGTTATCAATGAGCAAGCTTAAGGTAGTCATGGTAAGTATTAGTATGCATAGTTATAGGGGGTGCTTATATCACCTCTCATATGATATCCATTATTTATTTTGTCTTTGAAAACATTTTCAGGTCCTTAGGATCATCAAGAAGCCCAATTTGTCATTGTGTCAAAGGTGGAGAAATAGTTTGTGTATAAGATTTTTTGTTAGCTTTGAAAACATTTACAAGTCTTGATATCAATGAAAAAGTGGGAAACTATTGAGGTGTTTTTAATGATGTCCTTAAGGTGTCTAAGAGTGTTCATGAGTTGATATGTATGCATCGTTCTCAATGGTAAAGTGTGCCTTAGTCAGCACACATGGACCTTGAAGTATTTACTTTGTTAGGCCTGATGATGGATGTTGGTGATGTGTTGAACATGTTTGAAAGGTCATATGATTATTAAATATTTCTTGGGGTAATCGTGTAAGTGAAATTAATTCATTGGATTAGTCTTGTGAAGTTCTAGGTTATCCTAGTCATCTTGATAGATCTTCCTAAGTAAGTAGATTAATGACATAAACATTCACACGTGTGAAGATGTCAGAACAAAATGGTCACATGGGTTTATTTAGATTTTTTCCTAGATCATGTGTTTCATATTTAATGTCTTTAAATGATGTATATAAAAATTTATAGTAATGTAAATCTGGCCTCATAGGCAGATTTCACTAGTTTTCATACTTAGTCAAATTTGCATTAAAAAGTGGCCATTGGAATTCAAATATTTGAATTTACAAAGGAAAACTAATCCTCATTATTTTTCCTATAAATTTTTATGAAGAATTAATTTTTATGATAGTATAAAAATAAAAATGGTATATAACTTCTAGGTAAATCTAATAAAAATGATTTAGAGGTTTGACTGGTCGTACACCTACATTTATTGTGGTCCAAAGTTGACTAAGGGTTTGACCTTCTTTTGTAAGTGAAATGAGAAGGATGTTTGATTTTTTTTATAATGTTTTTAGATGTTTCAATGTGAATTATATATTTAAGAGTGTTTTATAATCCATGAGGATCATTTTTATGGATTTTAGAGGCTTAACCAATCCATATTTAGTATGAATAATTACTTACAAGTTGACTTTTGGTTCATTCATGGTGTTTTGATGTACACGGGAAAATATTGATAGGTTTCGCATATGTAAAGATTTATAGTGATGAATTTTATCATTTAAATATGGACTAGGGATCATGTGACATGGACCTATGTGCTTTTAAGTGGTCTAGTGCTCTTATTTTTGCTTGAAGAAGTGCTAAGAGGGTGAATAGGTTTCTATGGACCTAAAAGCACTTCTTAGGCCTAATTAAAAGGTGTTGATGCTTAAGGGTGATATATCTAAGATATTTAAGACCTTTTTGTATGATTTTAATCCTATTATAAGTTTAATATAATCATTAAGGGATAAGTCATATTTAATGGTCAATTAAGAAGGTGATGTTCATGAAGGCTCTATAAAGAGCATAATCAAAGATGAAGGTTTTTAGTCTTGACATGCTAATAAAAGAGAAGTGTGAGTGTGCTTAGTGGATTTAATTAAGAGAAGATTAGTGTTAGGAATATGTGCATGACCTATAAGTCATATTTTTGATGCTATAATAGTGTTATTTTAGGGTTGAATATTAAAGATGAGTGAAGAGGTGTAGAGTGATCCAAAAGGTTATTTTAGATGCATTGCTTGTATGAGAATGCTTGACAGAGTATGAAGGGTTAAATAGAGTTTATATTAATTTGTTTACCATTGTATTGGAAGGAAATCAAAGATATATATTTTTTTTATCATTAGGTATTATATGGGTGCTCAACATCTAGGACAAGTGGGTTCTTGTTCAAGTATAGGGGTTGGTGTTCCTTGTGAAGTGGGTGCTTCACTAAAATATCTTATTTGTTAATATTTTATAAGACTATATTCAAATTTCTTATAGACTTGAGATAAATTTTTATTACCCATGAGGGTTTCCCACATAATCCATGTGTCATGAGTTTTTGATCTTGCATAGTTTCCTTTGTTCATTGCAATAACTATTTTATATGCTTCATGAATGCTTGTATTGAGTGGTTGAGAGTTTGAAGTTTTGGAATTGGAATTTAATTAATTTCATCACTTATTTACCCCCATCTTAGTGATTGTACCTATAATACCATGGGCCACTATGACATGTTTATATTGGTTGTTTATGTTTTAATTTATGTACTTCCTTTAGTGTCTTATCTTGACTGTTTGAGCATTTAAATATGCTCCTTTGCTTAAGGGACATATGCACATGTTTGTTTTATTTGAAATTTACATCATGTAATTATTTATGGTATATAATTTTGAATATTTCATCCTTACTTTCATGGAAATTCAAATAAATCATGTTCCTTCAATTGTGTAGAATTTGAAAATGCCTCTTGTTTGTGGTCTCTTTAAACCATTACTTATTGAATTTATTATGAATTATATTATGTGTATGTTTGTTTCCTTATTGATATTATATTGTTATTATCTATACATTTCATGATCTTTATAATGAATCTTAGGTCTACATGTGATCACATTAGTTATATGCACTTCAAAGATAGATTTATCTAGAAATGTTCCTTCTATATGTTACATGGTTATATTCATAGATTTTAAAGTTGTCTTCCCATTTTGATGTGAGGTAAATCCTAGTTCCTATTTTTACCTCACCTCAAAGGGGGGCACATTATTGGAGAATTATTGGGAGTCATGTTCTCCACACTTGGCATATTTCTTAGATTCAGTGGGGGTATGCTTTGAAAGAATGTTCTCCACACTCATTTAGTATTTGGTATTTATATCAATTTATAGATTTAGTGGGTGAATGTCATATGGTCATGGCTCCAACACATTCATAGTTTTCATATTTATTAGGTGAATGCTTGAGAAGCATGTTATCAATATTTTTTTAGTATAGGGTATTTATATTAGTTCCTAGATTTAGTGGGGGAGTTCTTTGAAAGCATGTTCTTTACACCTATTTAGTATTCAAAATATACAATTTATATAGAAACATGTCTTCAATATTAGTAATTAAATAATTTTTTATATGTTTCCATATATAGTGGGGACATAATTTGGAAGCATGTTTTCCACACTTCCATAATTATCTAAATTGGCCAAAGCACATAGTTATATGATTCAGATTCATAGTTGTGAAAAAATTATATATGTTTGTACCATTGTTAGACTTAGTTTCAACATGATACATATCTAAGGTGCATATTTTATTCAACATGTGCCTAATATTAAAAAATTCAAATCATTTTCATATTAAAAAACCATTGCACTTATTGATACCCCATAAACTTTTATAAACCATATTAAGCCAATTTACTATAGTAATTAGTTCACCTTGTGGTATTATTAAAGTGATCAAATCACTCAATATTGCAAGTTTTTTAGATATAATTTATCATTCAACCTCACCACTTTATATGTATAATTGGGTTTCAAGGTTGAGTTAATCTCAACTACAGAGTGGCATCTCACTTTTATTCCAAAGTTGGGGGCATGTACCTTCCAATATCTCTCTATCTCTCTATTTCCTTGGATATATATACTTTAAATAATTATAAATATTTATCCTAATCTCAATTTTAGATCTTTATAATGATACATCTTTTGAAAATAACTTGTCAATAGGCAAGAAAATCACATCAACACACAAGTGTACTCCTAAACCTTGCTCTTTTAATTTCAATCAATTTTAAATAATTGTAACCTAGATTATATGCACTAATTTTATATTGCAACAATCTCTTGATTTTAGGCAAGTCACCAAAAAAATAACTCAAAATCAACTCAAAAAAAGATAAGGGGTTCATACACATCGAGGTGCTTATTCATTTCCTTTAAAATATAAATTTCATTAATAGATTAAAGGGGGATAAATGTAGATGATATTTTGTGATTATGTAGCACCTCAATCTTGTACACTTAGAAAAATCAAACCTTGGTTGTTGTTCTTAGTTCTACACTTTCCTTGCTTTTGAAAGCCTTACATCTACTATATCTTGTGCCCCTTGTCCTATATCTTAGTCTGATCAATCTTATATTGATGTCAAAAAAATTATATCTTGCTTAGAATGCTTAAAATGTACTTATCTTACATCTCTACAAGTTCTAGGCCTATACCTATTTTACTACTCCCTGGACACTATCGTCTAAGATAGAGAATAGTGTCAACATTATTATCCCATCATGATACAAGTATCCATTACCTTAAAGTCATATAATTTTAAAATGAAATGTATCTTAGTGGTCAAATTAAGTTATTTAATATGAGTTATTAATCAAAATGGATTGATATAAATATAATATCAACCTTCAATCATTCCTCACCTTGAAAAGGCCAAAGTGACCAATGCACTTATCAAAAATCACTATATCAAGAATTTAATGGATCAAATCATCCCTATTTCCATACCAGTCATAGGTATAACACATATATAGGTTTTAAGTACTAAAGGAACATCTCATGAGCTCATTTTTTATGTTAAATTTAGGTCACTAATATACTTGATTTAAACACATTGCATGATTCACACAGAAGCCAGCACATAGGGGAGAAATACATGAGTTTGAGGCCCTCTACTAGAATATTGTATATGTAGTTAATACCCTTTGATGATAGGGTCATTTGGGTCATATAGACACCATTTACCCACTAACCCAATATCCCCAAGGTCACATTGAAGATGGAAGGCTAGGGTTTTTCCATTTGACAAGGATTTATTATCCATGACTTAGATCTAAATGCACTAGAGTGAAGGTGAAGCAACAATCAAAAGCATATAGGTATTCAAATCCTATTTTATTAGATATTTTATGCAAGATACCATCATCAAAATCAATATAGTAATGTCGACACAACTATCCAACTATGATACAACTTTCTAGATAACTAGAGGCACCATATCTAAAATCAGGCAAATTTTCTAGAATTATCTTCCCACCTAATTTCAACTAGTTATAGATATATAACCACATTAACATTATAATAACCTTAGTACTTCCCTTATTTATCATTTATGTATTTATCCTAGTTGTACTTTCCATATTTAGACTATCTCAATATAATAAATTTAGTGTATGATTATATCTAAATTTAACATTTCATTGGCTTGTTATTTATCTAATTATTACCATTGTGTCATTTCATGTTTATATTATTAACCTTAAGCTTAAAGTGAAAAAATATAACACATTTAATTTTAGGGTTAAAAAATGTCTATATCATGCGTAGTTTGATATATAATTATCATCTCCATTATTAGAATTCAATTTTAATACCAAATACAGTACATGAACATCTTGACATCGTGTGTATACATTTACGGTCTAACTATCCATGAAATGCCATGAATTACAAAATAATGATGTAATTCAATTCTCATTACTACATCATTGAATCAGCTCAATTTGATATTTTGGTATCATATCCATCATTAAAATTCATTATTAATACCAAATACAATACAAAATATAAACACAAATATCTTGTCCTTGTGCATGTAATTTTTTATATAATTTTGAATAAGATGTTATGAAGTACAATCTATATTTAAAATAGTTTATGTATATGTCTAAAGTTATAGTACCATCATAAGGTTCTATGATATGTTTTTATGCTCAATAATCTACTAAGGAATCCCCAAAAATTATGTTATAGAATGGTAATAAGTGATAAAATTATTACTATATTGACTAGAATGTGCATGTTCCCATTATACAAAATAATAAAATAGTGGTCTTATATTTTGCTACAATATGGGCATAGTTGATATTATTCAATAATATTAACATGTGTTACAAACTAGGTTTAATTTCTGATATTCAATATTCCTACTTTGTGTTATAGAATGGGATTAATTGATAATGTTATTAACACCATGTAGAATGGGCATGTGCCCATTATACACAAGATAAAATATTGGATTATTTATAATAGATAAATATTCTTATCTTGATTTCACGTAGAATATTATACACAAGTTTGATAAGAATATTATCAACTATTATAATATGGATGTTAATATTATTACTCTCTTGTTTAGAATGGATGTGTGCCCATTCTAAAAAATATAGGAATATTAGCAACTATAAAATACATTTTTATTTTATATAATAGGGTTAATTAATAATATTCTTATCTTTATCATGTATAATATTAATAATACAATTGATTGAATATTAGTTAAAATGTGGATGTTAATTTTATTCTTATCTTGTTCAGAATCGGCATTTGCCCATTCTATGTAAGATAGGAGTATTATAAAATATCTTTATCTTGTGTAGAGTGAGAAAAAATTATATTATTCTTAGTTTCTTCTTTAGAATGGGCACATGCCCATTCTAAACAAAATATGAGGAATATTATCAATTATTCTTCCACTCTATCAAAGTTTCACCTAGACTTAAATAAAATCTATCTTGAACAATATACATCTATACCATTTTACCTAGCCTCACATCTTTTGAATATATGTGATTATTTATAAGAGGCCAATATTATTTTATTGATACCATGTAGAATGGAAAGCTTTCTAATATACATATCAAATATCTTTTGCTTATATAGAATAAAATAAATTGATTTATTTATTAAATTATATCTTATGTACAATGGGCACATGCCCATTTTGAACAAGATTATAAGAATATTATCAGTTGAGATCATTTCACACAAGTATATAATAATGTGCATTCACCCATTATACACAATATAAAAATATTGGATTCTCCATAAGAGGGCACTATTATTATCTTGATGTCATGTAGAATTGGCAACTTCCCAATTTACATGTCAAATATATTTATCTTGAATAGAATGGGATAAAATGTTAATATCATTTATAACATATTTTATAGAATGGGCACATGCCCATTTTGAATGTTAACAATCAAAAAACATCACATCGTGAATTCATATTTCATTATTTTAGACTACACTAACATTTAGAGAAAACATCAAGTTAGATTGATTAAACATGTATTTTTAATCATAATGGACCATTCAAATCATGTTTGTAGACAATATTTATGAATTATATATATATTTAGTCTTATACACTTAAAAATATATATATCATGGATGTACCTTAAGATTCTAGTACTTTCCCACTACCAAAAGGCTCACATACACTATCTATTTATGTCAAATTTATTATCTCCTAGTCTAACCAATGTTATTTTCATGACATATACTTTTTATCTTTCCTAAAATTTTATAAACTTACTCATCTTCTATTTCTATAATTTCTAGACCAACACGTATTTTCCAAATAATTGGACACTTGCTTCCCAAATAGATGTCTATCTCAAGGCAAGTGTCTTATTCCAACATAACTATACAATGCCATAAGTCATCCAATTTTCAAATGAAATTTATTCCTATGGTTAACCTAAGTTATTTAATGTGATATATTCTCTAAATTGATTGGAATAAAAACAATATCAACCCTCATTCATTTTAAACCTAACAAATACCTAGAGAGATCAAAACAACTTATGAAAAGCATTATGTTAAGCACTCAAGTGAGAAAATATTCCCTATTATCTCCTATTTACATATAAGTCATAAGGGAACCACATATATAGGTATAAAGTACTAAAGGAGTATCCCAAGAGCTATATTTACCATGTTACAAGTTATGTCACTATTGTAGTTGATTATCACACATTACATGATTCATAAATAAGGAAATACATAAGGGAGAGATATATAAGTTGGATTCCCTCTTAAAATTATTGGATATGAAGCTATTTATAATTGATAGATGGATATATGGGGTAGATCAACAATGTGTTCCCAGTAACCCATTTTCTCATAACCAATATGAAGATGAAGAACTAGGGTTTTGTTACTTGATAAGGAATGACAATCCATGACCTAAATCTAAATACACCAAAGCAAAGGTAACATAAAACCCATAAGAATCATGGTGGTGACATCTTAGTTGATTATGTATTCCATACTATACACTTGCATCTGATTTAAATAGTAGCATTGCCTTAACCATCTTAGGTAGACATAAGTCTTCATGCATACAAAGGCATAATTTCCAAAATCATGAGAGTTTTCCAAAGTATAGATCCAATATAATTTATGAATGTTCATATACATATCTATATTAGCATAAAAACCAACTAATTATATTACTTTAATTGGTATTTCAATATCTACAATAGTTTTACTTTCTATCTTTAGCATCTCAGTATAATGCACGTAGTATATGTTTTATCTAAGTTTCATAAATAAATTACCTACACTAAATATAGTCTAAAATACTCATGACCTATGATATATCTTCAATTTTTATCCGTATATTCCATTTAATCTATATTTTATGGTTAAAACATCTGGTGAACATGAAGTTTCATCTATAAAACCCTATATTCTGATCTAGGTTTTCTGGGTTCTTTGATCTATTTTCTAATTTAATTTTTTTTTATAAGTTCAAAATCATATTTATATTTATATTAATATGTTCAATACGGATACATGTATAATTATTTTTATATTTCAATTTGTAATTGTAGTGATATTTTGATATTGTAATATGTTAATACAAATAAAAAATTAGACTTGTCAATATAATGAGGGGGTTTTAAAGTGAAAATAACACCTCTCTTCAAAATTAGTTTCACAATATTATAGATTTGGTATTTATATGAAAATGTGTATTATCTCAACCATTTATTCTACCTTGATACTATTAAAGTAATAAACACCATCCCACACCCATTATTCACCCATAACTTATATTGAATTCAGTGGTCCATGTGGTCCCTAATAAAAAAATATGAATCTGTTCAACATAATTCACCACATGTTAATATAAAATAGGTTCCTCCTAAGCCAATAATTATGATAAAATATAAGGGATATGACCTTATTGACCAATTGAGAAACACACATGCTAATATTTACATCCTTAAAATTCTAAATTAATCTATATCTATAAGGATATCCTATATGAGGCACTATGTGAAACTCAATTTTTGAATGATATTGAGTTAGCTTAATTTGTGGATATCATGTAAGATATAAAAAAAATGCAAAAATAATCACCTTTGATCCAATGGAATTATCATCTAGATATGTTATTGACTAAGAGTTACCTTTGTTCATACAAGTAACTATGCATAATAAGGACCTATTATAATAGTTATTATTGATAATGGATTGAACTTAAATATTTATCACACAAATTTCCTAAACACCATGGGTATTATCTCTATTATTATACAAAAATTAATGATACATATCAATGGATTCACATATCCATTTGATTGTCCAAATAACATTAAATGTATAATTGGGACCATAAATAATTCCATCCACCTTTTAGGTAATGCCACAATCATTACATTATACTTTAATTTTTGTTAAACATTGGATACACACAACAGAGGTTATTCCATATATTTTACATCGATGTGTAAAATTCATACATGATGTGACTTTATTTATAATTCCTACTAATGATAACCCTTCAAATTATGAGAAATAATAATCTTATTAAAGATGGCCTTCTTATGCTAGTATCACCTACACAATGTGTTCTTGAAAATATCCAAACTTATGAAGTAAGTCAAGTAAAATGGATTCATTATCTCATAAAACAAAATAAGTAAATAAGTATTTAGGTGCACATAGATCCACCTTATGAACAAGAACTAATACTAAAGGAGCCAATGATGCAAAAATCACAAGTACCTTCAATATTTTAGCTTATTTTATTGGTCCACATTGAGTAGGAAAATGGGCATGTTTATGATAAATGGCCATGTTTATGATTATTATGATAATTATAAATATGTTCTCCATGATATGACAAATGAGAAATTATGAGAGGTTAATTTTTATCTTCTCAAGCATAGTTCTTATAACCTATTTGAACCTACAAGTCTTGGTACATATAAGATAAACTCACCTATAGATGATATGGAATAAAATCAAGATAAGGGCAAAGAAAAAAATGTAGATAAACATGTAAATGCTTGGTATTCTATACACCCCTCTTAGATTCAAACATTATGTCAGCCATACAAATACATCATATAAATATAATTATAGGCCTCTCATAAAATCCCACAACATATTCTACACATCACAACAAACCAAGATACTATGGATATAATAATTTCCATCTTACTTCAACATAGCATGATATATTTACCTTGTAATAGACATAAATTTAGTAGTATAATTATTATTAAATAAGACTTTCCATATTTTAACTATCATCAAATAAATTTTCATCCTACAAGTCACTATCAAACATTAGAAAACTAAATTTTGAAGAATATAAGAGTGAGGGTTACATAGAAATTATTCCCAAGAAGAGAAAATGACAAACTAATTCCAAATATTCACTTGAAAACCATCCTAAAAATTAAGATAGGAAGATATAACTATTTTAGATTTTTTTGATGGGATCCATTATCAACATATCAAGTTTGATAGGAATAACTAGGATATAATTTATAGCATCACATTTCTTCAAAAGTTGGTACATAATACAACTACATAAACATACTCTCCATTAATGCTAGAATTTCTTGGGTACATCAATTTAACAATAGAATGTTGACTATAGATGATCCCCATAATCATATGGATATTATATTAGGACCACATTTGGCATTCAAATTTTAACAAAATTATTTTGTTTATTATAATGAAACATTGAATAATTAATATATTTGTGTCACCTTTACTTGTAGGGAGAGGGATATTTTATTACACCATGATAGATATGGCCACTCTTCCCCACCAATGGATATTGGAATACCATTAAACAAAAACATTGAATAGGTGGTCATGCATTAATATAAACCAAGAATTAAAAAATTATCAAATGAACATGCACCTTTTGATGATGATAACCACATCAATTAGTCTACTTAAATATTTTAAAACATCAAAAATCTAAAAATATGTTTAGCATTTAAATACCATATCAGCTCCTTAGCATATATGTTGTTAGTTCCATGATGGTATATGGAATAAAATTACTTCATATATCCATGTGTTTCACACATCTTTTGAGTGTGATTTAGGCATACATAGATACATGATCCATGCACTTTTAGATGTGATTTACCTTTACTCACATCACTAGGAAATAGGGGGAATCCACCTATATGATCATGATACATCTATGTTAGTTTTACAATATCATGTTTGATCTCATATATGTACTTACACATGCCTTTTTTCATGCTTATATCTTTTGCAATGTACTTCATATGTTATGTACATGATTCTTTTCACTAACACATATATCTATGGACTAGTATGTTATGTTGTGCTGGTTGATTATTCTTTTTTATTTCATTTATGAACTCATTTGATTATCTTGATGTGCTATTGTATTGCTTGTTTGAGAAATTGAGTATTCTCCATTATTTTCAGCCCTTGTGACTTTGTGCTTCCATTTTTACATTTTAATATGTCATTATTTATTGTATGTTGACATTTGAATATGTCATTATTTTTTGTATGTTTAAATTTGAATATTTCATCCCTATCTTTTTGAAATTTTGACTAAGTCATTTCACTTTGATAGTAAAACATTTGAACATGCCCTTTTCTTTGAGGTCTCCTTGGACCATTATCTTTTGATTTGATTTTGAGTGATCTTGTGTGTGTTTTTGATTGATTTTTGAGCTTATACTCTTATTGTATATATGTTTCCATGGTCTACATCATGCATATTAGGACATTATGTGATCACATTATTTGTACTTCAATGATATATCTACTTATACATGTTCCCTCTATATGCTACATGGTACATTAACAATAAACATGCTTATCTTATCCTTTCAAGGTAAGGTAACTACAAGTTTTCACATCACTTAATCTAAAAAAAGGGGGGAATATTAGTGGGGCATGGCATAGAGGCTTGACTTCTACATTTCTTCAAATTTATATTTTGGTGGGTGCATGTTTTGGAAACATGTCCTCTACATTTTCATAATTCTAGATTTAGTGGGAGAATGATTTAGAAACATGTCCTCCACATTGGAACTTATATAATTTTTAAGACTATATTAGGTCTGGTTTCAGAAACATGTTCTTCACACTTACATAGTTTTAAATTGGCTAACTTGCATAGTTATATGATTCGAATACATATTTTGGGTAGAATTATATACATTCATACAATTTTTATACATATTTTCATCATGAGAAATATCTAAGGTGAATTATGCTATGAAATATGTACCTAATATTACAAATCAAATTAGTTTCATATTTTAAACACTTTCATGGATTATCACCATCTACCAAGTTAGACTATTATGAATTATATTAAGCTAATATATTGTAGTACTTAGTTCAGCTTTTGGTATGGTTGAGGTGATTAAATCACTCAATATTTTAACTTTTATAGGTTAGAATTGATAATATCATCTATCCTCACCTATTTTATAATGTGAGTTGACTTGATTCACCTACACTCACTAGGATATAAGTATGATTGGGTTGCACAATTATGCTAATATCAACTATTGTGTGGTAACTCAACTTTTATCCAAGGTTGGCGGCATGTGTCCCTTAATATCTAACTATATATTTAGATATATGTAATTTACATATTTTATATTTGTCCTAATCTTAGCTTTAGTGATTTATAATGATAAATATTTCAAATCAAATTTCCAAAAGTAAAGATAGTTGCATCGATACATAATTGTACTCCTAGACATTGTTCTCTTTCTATTTCAATCATTTAAATGCTTTAAATTTCAGATTATATGCATTGATTTTATAATTTAAAATGATCTAGGTTTCATTTCAAACTCCATTAATGAACACAAGCTAGATTTGAGCAAATATAAGGTACGTTATACACATCTAGGTACATATTCCTTTTCCTTTAAACTATCCATTTTATTACTAGATTAAAGGGGGAATGTAAAAAATATTTATTAATAATATAAAACCTTATTATTTTATAATTGGAAAATTAATATCATGAATGGATTTTAAACTTATATACCATTCCCACTTCCTAAAATGTCTCATACAATATCTCTCTATGAAAAATCACTTATCTCTTAGTCTAACCAATGTTATTTTGATGACTCAAACCTTATATCTTGACTATAATGTGATAAACCTACTTATATTCTATCTCTATATGTTATGTATGTGCACCTATTTTCAAAATAATTGAACACTTGTTTCCCAGTTAGACATATGTGTCAACGCAAGATTCTTATTCCAATAAAAGTATCCAGTGCCCTAAACTCATCATATTTTGAAATGAAACCTATTCTTATAGTTAGAATACATATTTTTATATGATATTTTATCCAAAGGAATTTGTATAAATATACTATGAATCCTCATTCATTGTAAACCTTGGAAAGACCTAGAGAGACTAAGGAAACTTACCAAAATTATACCAATCACTCAAGTCAAATCAAATCTTCCCCATTTTCTCTTATTTCTATATCATTCATAAGGAAAAAACATCTAAAGATCTAAATTACTAAGGAAGCATCCTAACATATATATTTTCCAAGTTATAAGCTAGGTTACTATTTTAATTTATTTTCAAACATTAAATGATTCATAGACAATCTAAAACTTAAGGGAGAACTATGCAAGTTTGAGGCCATCTTAAGAGTAATGGTTTTGTAGGCAATGTTCATTGATAAAGGGGTGTTTTGGGTAGCTTGACATTGTGTGACCACTAACCTATTTTTTCCACATCCAATATGAATATGAAGAACTTAGGTTTTACTATATAATAATGATCCATAGTCCAAGACCTAGATCTAAATTCACTAGAGTGAAGGTGACATAAAACCCAAAAGCATCTAGTGGTTATATCCAATTTTAGTAGGTATTTCATATTATACACTTATGTCTAAGTCAAATAGTAGCATCAACACAACCATATGAGGTTGACTCAAGTGTCTAAGATTATAAAAGCATAGTTTATATAATTAGGTGGTTATTCTAGGGTCTAGATCCAATACAATATCTACTTGATCCAAATCCAAATTTATATTAGCATAAAACCTAGATAAGTATCTTTTTTTCATTATTTTAAAAATATATAACATAGATGTAATTTATATATTTAGTATATTAGTATAAAAATTTTAGTATATGTTTTATCTAAGTTTTGCCAAAAATTATTTAGATATAGTCTACCATCCTTATGCCATAGGCTATATCTACCACCTTTAAACCTAGATTCCCCTTAATATAGATTTTAAGGTTAAAACAATATGATGAATATATAGAATAAAAAATCCATAAGTATTATTTATTAATATATTCAAATTGGTTACATAAAATATATTATAACATAGCGCTCAAGATAGATATATATGATTATAATAGTAAATGGCATCAAATAGTATTATCTCTATCTATTTTATTAAGTCTAAATAGAATGATATATTATAATAATCACTCTTTAACAAAAGTCTCTCTATTATAGTTTAGTCTTTTAGGATTCCACATAACTAGTTTATTCCATGGTATACACATGGGTTTGATGTATGCTATGGTATAACCATTGACTTTTGTCAATTTTTAGCTATTAATTGATTTATTTTAAAAACCACACCAACATCATCCTCACACTTAATCATATGTCTCATCCATGAGACAAACCAAAATGAATAAACATTCAAAATATCTATGTACTTGGTCCTTGAAGAAAAAATTACTTATGTTTATGAATGATCATAGTCTTGAATGATTTCTGCTCTCTGAGATAACTAGTGTCTTTCTAGGATTTCTACTCCAACTTATATTTTACTGGATCAATTTGATTATATCATTAGGGGTATGATGGTTAGCAACAAAATTAAAAGAATTCTCAATTTAATTAACCATTTTTTCAAGTTTATCGATGAAGTAATTTATGAGGTCACCTGATACTTCAATTTCTATGAATAGTTTTACTATTTGTTTATGTTATTCCCAAAATTTATTATAAAGTTAATAAATTTACATCCTTTCAGTGTTATTTATATCCTTAGAGATATCGTATTTATTTACTACTTGATTTATCTCCTCTTTCTAAGTTGTTTAAGTCTATCTTTTCCTATATTTTTTCCATCATCCACCCTACTATGGAAGCAAAATGTGTATCGTAATATGATATTGATTTATGAAGATAAGAAATATATTTTTTCAATATGTCATATTGTTGTACATTCTCATTAAAGGGATTTGTATTTTGTTCATGTTTTAAATTTTCTTCAAAAGTTTATGTAATGTTTTGTCTATTTACCTTTGATACTGATTGATGTTTGGTAAAATTGTGTAATGTCTTTTTGAACCACTCTTTGATAGAACTATTTTTATATAATTAAAACTATGGTTTAACCTTTGTCATATCTTGGATGGCATCTTATAGTGTTTCTTTTAATACTTTACATCTCTACATCTAGTCATATTGTTCACTTTCATGTAATATATTTACCAAGTTCTACATAATTTAAGTGGTTAATACATGTAATTTTATATTTTTACTTGTGGATTTGCTTTAATTATATTACTATTAAGAAGTATGGTGTTGATTTTTATCATTGGGATAGAATATATTTTATTTTAGCAAGGGAGTATTAGGGTGGTAAACTTTATACAAATGAAGTGCATTAATAGTGGTGATCATTTGATGACTAGACATGGAAGGTGGAGTGGAAATCAATTGCTTATAGATTAGTGGTGGCATTGTTTGAGTTTGAATGATTTTTTTTTTAGTGGCTCATTCCATATATTTTTATCATTCTTTTTTTGCCTATTTGGTGGCTTCCTCAGCATTCCTCTTCTTTTTCTCTTCCTCAATTTTTTTGGTAACTTATGATACTATATTGTTTATTTTTTTTCATCTACCTTATGTTTTTTATCCTTATCTTCCTTATCATTTTTCATTATTTATTCCTTTTAATTTTTCTCCATTTACTCATTATCCTTTTTATCCTTCTCTTAATCTCCTTTTTATCCTTCTCTTCTTTCTCCATTTTTTCCCTCTCTTCTCTCTCTCATGTTTATCCTTTTCTTCCTTCTCCATTTTCTCCATCCTTTATTTATCATTTTTCTTCATATCTTCATTTTATTTGTTTTTATATGTTGTTAATGCCTTAATTGTTTTATGCTTAGCAAGGACATCTTCTTGAGCTTTTTTTTGCATGTACCTTTTATGTTATCATAGCCTCTTCTTCCTCCTTATTATCTTTATTGATCTTCATTTCTTCTTATTTTTAACATTTTATGTTTTCTTTATTAAATTTTCATTTTTTATTTCTTTTATCCGTATTCTTTATTATTTATTTCTCATAAACATTATACTTCTAAAACTCCTTCAATGACTTCTTATTGTGCCTTGGCTAATTTTATGTTTGAGGCTTTCTTTGAGGTTTTGTATTCTTATACACCCTTTTTTTTTATCCATGTTTATTATACTATCTTTGTGCATGCTTCTTATAGCATATCTCTATATGAGATGTCGATAGGTGATTATTCATGAATAGAGTCTACTTTTGTTATGTGGGATTTTTTCCTTTCACTTTTTTATTTCTACTTATTATTGGGTGGTATGTCTTATATTTGTAGTAAATGACGTGTTTATTATTTTTATGAGTGGACAAATACTATATGTGGGTCCTATGTTTTTTCCCTTTTTAGATGCATGTGTTCACACCATTTGGTGTGTTTCAAATTTTACATGTAGTGAATAATGTATTTATTATTTTTGTGAGTGGATAAGAATCTTTGTGGGTCCTACATTTTTTCCTTTTTTAGATGCATGTGTCCCCACCATTTGGTGTGATTATTCTTCTTATTCTATTGGTTTGTTGTTGATTATTGTTTTTTAGATTTCAACCAATAACAAATATATACTATATTACATATCTTATAAGGTAGAGTTCCTTAATACTTTCCTGAATGAGTAGAAGATTATGATGAGTTTATCTATTTCATTATTTGAAACTTTTGTATTGAAGGGGTGGAATTAATTTTTCATGTGGAAGATATGCGTAAATCTATATTATATTACATATATTATAAGGTAGATATCCTTAATACTTTTCTAAATAAGTAGATGATTATGATGATTTTATATATTTCATTATTTGAAACTTTGTATTGAAGGGGTGGAAATAATTTTTTATGTGGAAGATATGGTAAATATATATTATATTACATATCTTACAAGGTAGACTTACTTAATACTTTTTTGAATGAGTAGTTGATTGTGATGAGTTTCTCTATTTCATTATTTTAAACTTTGCATTTAAGAGGTGGAATTATTTTTTTACATCGAAGATATGGGTGGATGTATAGGAAGTTAATGGTGGTGGCAAAGTAAAACTATGTGTTATATTTGGTAACAAATTATACATAAAGTCTATACTTCACACTGAGGGTTTGTTGTAATTTATCTCCCTAGTAAATCATGGTGGAAACTTGGAGTTTTGTGGTCATGGTCTCTAAATGGTTTTTTATGTTATCTCCTATGGTTTTGTATTTATCCCATTATACATTTTTTATCTATTCCTAGGAGAGTGTTTGTGTATAACATTGATAAATAGAGTAATGGAGATCCATATTATAAATTGTTCTTACCTCTCTTGATGTTCTCAATGTTGACATTGAATTTATCCAATAGGACTTGGTATAGGTTCAATTTTTTCTTTGTTAACATGATATATATTTACACCATTACAATCTTAGTCATAACCACATTTTTCTTGTTGGTAAAATAAATTTTCCATGTGACTTATTTTACTCCATATCTAGAGGTAACATTATGAATGGTTTTTAATTCAATTTCACATTTTATTTTAGTGGCATTTAATAAACTTGAGACATATTCTCTTTTAGTATGCCCTTCTATTTTTACTTGTGTATGTTTATTCCTTCATTTATCAACTAGGTAACCCTTTTAATGCCTTGGACAATAATTTGATGACATTAAATCAAAAAATAAAATTATAATATGCATGAGACAAAGTAGAATATGGACTGTGGTTTCTTATAGCATGAAATAATGAATTATTTCAAGGACATATATCCTCATTTTTTGGATAGATTTTTTTTGGGGTTCCACTCAAAATAATTTTTTTATAGCATCTAATGCATGCACTCTTCTATGTCTACCTCCATGTGGGTGTGGTTTATTTCTATGAAATGTACATGTATGTATTTGAACATGTCTTAAAAGTGTGTAACATTGTCTGATAATTTATAAAATGATCTTTCAAGATCTAGTACTATTTATTTAAATGGTATGTATTTCACCTTTAAATGGATTAAGAAGATTTTGGGATCAACAACTTAAGGGGGGACATTTTTGTCTCTCTTCCTTGATGTAGATTAATTAATCAAAAATGGCACTAGAAACACTTCAATAGACTTTTGGTGCTTCGAGATATTTGATAACTAGAAAGATTTATTTGCTATATTTTGTAGAATTTTTAATGATTTTAGGTTGACGAGGGAATGGAATGAGATATCTTACTATTTTTTTTATTTATTGTAAGTATGTGTTTATTTTGTTGAGTTGGTTGTTTACAATGGTTGGATGTGCCATAAAAATGTCTTATCCATCCCTTCAAACTTGATGATTACATACTTATTAATTAATATTTTATCTTGTCATATTTATAATATCCATTGAATGATCATCCACTTGATTTTTATTAATTAGTTTTATGTGACTCGATTACTTTTACATTTGATATGATTCACATATTTGCTTAGAGAGTTGTGCTTCATCAAATTACCCATTTTCTTAAGCTTATTCATTAGTTTATATAATTATAGTGGGTTCTCTCTTTATTAGTTATATTTTTTATAAAAATTGGGATCAAACACCAAATGTTGACATGGAAACAATGTCAAACCATGAATTCATCATTCTATGTTTTAGATTAGGTTAATGTCTAGATAAATTATCTAGTTATATTGAAGTAACTATAATATTTAAACATTATGAATAATAACACACATGAAAAATATAATTGTATATATTTATAATTCAATATATGTTTCTAATTGGTATTCTCAAAGTGGTTACATGTAATATTTTAAAACATACTAAGGTGGGAAAATTGTCTACATATGGAAGCCCACTCTCAAAGGTCCTTTGAGAAATAGAGGGTCTATTGTAATTTTACATCCTCAACAAAAAATCACACATATTATTGACATGAAAACAACATCAAACTATGATTCAATGTTTGATGTTATGAAGATACTAATATCTAGAGAAAGTATCCAATTAGATTAATTAATTTGTACTCTTAATCACATTATAAGATAATTCACATAACACATAAAAGAATTAAAGATATCATAAATATTATATATTAATATCTAAAAATTGTCACATATGATAGATCAATACAAAAATATGATAGCCTTAATGTTATTCCATCTATCTATTTTACTAAGTTTAAATACAATGATATACTCCAATAGTCACATCATTTTCATTTGTCACTTTCATTCGTGTAGCTACATAAAATGTTACAAGGTGTAAGTTATGTCATAATTAATTATTGTGTTTGGAACTATGCCATGGCAAAACCATAAACCTTCACAGTTTATTATTGAGTTTCCTAAATAAACCTATCAAAATCATTCATGGAATTAAAATCTTGTCTCATCATTGAGATACCACAAATTTTAAGAATACCACAAAATTGGTTAATGACTTTATCTTTGTAAAAAAAAATGTATTTATTGATAAGCTTGGTCTCAAAATCCTTCCATTTTTTGAGGTAATTGGTGGTTCAATGTGATTTCTATTCTAATTATATATTTTATTGAATTAGTTCAATGATGTCATTAGGGGTGGGATTAATTACATTAATATTGAATGAGGTCTCTATTTCCTTTGTAACCTTATCCAATTTTTTTAAGAAAAGATTTATTAGGTCTCCTAATTTTTTAAGCTCAAACATTATTTTTTCTCTTTCTTATTTTTTATTCCTAGAATTTTTCACCTAGTCCAAAATCCTCACCCTATCTATGAATATGTGATCTTTGTAAATATCATACTAGGTCATGGCTTACTTTAATTCTTCCTAAATGTTTTCTAAGGCCTTATTATTTTCCTTTATTATTCTTGCTTCCCACTCAAAAATGAAATCAAAATATCTACCAGCATATGGTATTACTTTATGTAGAAAAATAATATGTTATTTGATTATAGTGTGATGTTATTTCTTCTTATCCAAGGGATTAGTATTTTCTTCATATTTGAAGTCTTATATTACACTAGTCCTAATGTTATTCCCCTCTTTCATGTTGACATCTTGATGATTGATCAAATTTATGTGAACCTTTGAGTGATTAATTGATTTTGATTTACTTTAAATTTTCCCCTAAATTTTTCATCACCTAGATTGCATCTTGTATTATTTCCAATAATATTGTGCATCTCTACATCTAATCATATTATACACTCTCTTGAAATATGTTTCCAAAATTCTACTTTTGACAAGGGGTCAATATTTGTAACCTGATATTATTTGTTTGTGGTATTATTTTGGTAAGTGTGGAATATAAATGGATGGTTTTTATTTTTTAACATTGGAAGATGAGTCATATTGGTAGCTAGATAAGAAAGGTTGATTTTTTGTTAAATCTGATTACCACCTGTTGATCCCTGATGTGCATAAAAATGAGGTTTAGGGGAAAGTTTGGAATCATAAACTTATCCCTAAAATTAATATGTTTTGGTGGACTGTTATTCATAACAAAATCCTAACTAAAGATAACTTATAGAGGAATGGATTCACCTTGGTCAATAGGTGCTTTCTATGCTTTGAGAAGGAGGAAACTATCTCTCACTTAATTCTCCATTGTGATGTTATCAAGGAAATATGGAATATTATTTTAAGGAATTTTGGCATTTAATGGGTTTGTAATTCTGATATTAGGGAAGTCATTGCAAACTAGTATCCTTCCTTCTCTCATCCATGGCTTATTGAGCTTTGGAACTAAACTCTTCCTTATCTTGGTTGGATTATATGGAAAGAACATAATAATAGAATTTTTAGGGATGATGCTAGGGATACTTCTCAAGTTCTTCATTCCTTTTCTAAGAGCCTCATGGAAAGTGTGACCAATTCTCACATCAAAACCATGGAAAACCCTCTTTCTCAAGAAGAGGAGAAAATTGTAACTAATTCAAGAATTATAAACCAAATCCTAGCTCATAACAATTCCAAACATTTATAGAGATTAAATACCATATGGATTTCCCCAAAACCTAATTGGCTCAAACTAAATTTTGATGGGGCATCTAAGGTGGATAGTAAGGCTAGTGATGGTGGGATTTTTAGGGATGACAAGGGGTGGATGGTTACTATCTATGCTAGTGGGATAAGCTTCTAAAGAAATAGTTATGTTGAAGCCTTTACTCTTCTATGGGGGTGAAATTGGCTATTTCACTAGATATTAGGCAATTTCACATTTAGGGGGATTCTAAACTTGTTATCGATGATGTTACTAACCTATTTATTTGTGGCTAAAAACTGAAAGACATTATAATGGATATAAAGAGCCTTCTACAATGGATCCCTAGAGTTGATATCTCTCATATATAGAGAGAGGGAAATGAGGTTGTGAATGCTCATATGGACCTTGGTCAACAATTTTAAAATTGGTGTTGTTGGTGCCAAATTAATAACATCCCTTTAAATATAAGGGACCTAATTCAAAAAGAGATGATGTGTCAATGATGACTCATTATCTTAGGAAAGATAGTTTATTCCATCAATTTTGCTAGAAGATGCTGACATGTATCTCAATGTACATTTTTTTGTACTTCAATTGCATAACATCATCTATAATTTTTTACTCCCTTGTGTTAAGGTGAGTTGCTTATTTGCTAATTATATAGAATTACTTATAATCATATTCAAGCATGGGAAGGGTAGGCTTCAATTAGTTATTCAAAAGGTGACTCTCATTATTGATGATATGTGTAGACTCCTTATCATAATTCCTTATCAAATTATTAATCTCTCCTTTCAATAATCTTTGTGAATCTCTAGTTTTGGGGATTCTATGTCTTTTTTTGGAAGGCTATAATGGGAGGAGATAAGATTCAAATATATCCAATTTTATATTATAAATTTAAAGATAATGTTGTGGTCTAACATTACTATAAGGAAGGTGGTATCAACACTTTTTTGGAATCACTTAATGGCTACAATGAAAATATGTCTGAGTAATTCACTTGATCTTGACATAACCATAGAGTCACTATTGTGAGAATTGGGTTCGATGTTTCAAAGAAAGTTATTGCTATGGTGAATAGCCTATCAAATAAGGGGACCAAGATGCAAAATAAAGTGAAAGTGGTTAATCATTATAACCTAAAGTTATTCCTTGGATAAGGTGAAGAATTGGTTCCTTACTAGGGAGGATTCAAATGGGCCAAGCTGCCAAAGCCATGGGATGATATGTGTTTCCTCCTCATGAAATACTTCACTCTAGAGAGATGGTTTACCAAGTTATATAATTATCATCTTCCTCTACTAAATCATTTTAGATGTAATGTTTATATTATCTTCTCATTCTATCTATTATCTTCCCTTCAACATTTAATTTTTAGGGTTAAAGCTAAGTCGACTAAGAATCCTTGCAAGAAACCCATTCCCCTATATCAGGGTATTATTCTCTACTTATATAATTTCCACCTTATTCTATAGTTTTCTATGCCTATCAAGTCTCATAGTGGTGAATTTTTTACCAACCCTCATGATACTACCATTTCTAAAGAGCCTTGCCCTTCTCCTACTTCTCATCAAATGAAAGGGGTTTCCTTTTCTCTGTCTAATGAGGAGACTGCCATGGTGACCACTACCCACACTCCAGTCTCTAAAATTAATGTGAAGAGGAAAAAAAGGAAAATTGTGAAGGGGGAAGAGGAAACTATGTAGGATGTTGTGGGGACCCCTAAAAATCCTAGCATTACTCCTTTGGGACCTGGTAGTAAAACTAATCTATCCACCAAGGATAAGAAGGAGGTATTGTCCTTTAGGGTTAGGAGGTTAGGGAGGATTGCTAGAGAACCTACACCAAGAGTTAATCTTATTGATTTTTCAAAGAGTGCTTCTAAATAATCCACCTAGGGAGATGAGGCCAAGGTTATTGAAGTCTAAGAGATTTCTAAAGATGTAGAGGGTAAGAATGGGAACAAATAGACTGATATTTCTAGTGGTGTTGTTGGTGATTTTGAGGAAATGCTTACAAAGGGGGAAGGATGTTTATGGAAGAAGTTGCTGATGAGATGGAGGAAGGTATTGATTACAAGAATGACATTTCCTTTCTAAGGGGTCATGTAAAGAAATTGGAACACTCAATTTCCACTATGCTCAGGCATACTATGTTACTTAATCTTTTGTGTTTTAGGATCTTGAGATTATAGCTACGGAGGACAAAGATGAGAATTTCAAAAAGTTGGATGAATTTACTAAATCTCTAGCTAAATATGGGATAATATTTCTCCTTAGTTTTATTTTCTTTTATGTTGTTTATTCTCTACTGCTTTATACATATTGTCTTTAGGTTGGCTACACTATCTTTTCTATTTATGCTAGTTAAGCGGGCTATGTTGTAACTATTTCAAGGCTCTTTTGTGTTTATGCCTCTAGGGTTTCTTTTTTCTACTTTTTAATGGTTTGGTCCCTTGATTTTGCTTCCTTATAATCAAAAGTATTCAACCACAAATTATTTAATTTTGGAGAGAAAATATTAGGGATGTAGAGTGATGGTGATGGATTGGTCTTTAGTTTTTGAGTGGAAGTGGAAGTGGAATGAAAATTGGTTGTTTGGGGTATAATGGTAGTTTTGATGTTTAGGAAAGTATGTTTGGACAAGTGTATAAATTATTTTTGAATTATATAACACCTTATTCTTGTACACTTCTAAAATACATAGCAAGGATGTACCTTTATATTTTAGACTTCTATCACTACCAAAAGGATTGAATACACTATCTCTTTATGTCTCATTGCTTATATCTAGTCTAACCAATGTTATTCTAATGACTCAGACCTTTTACCTTACTTATAATGTTATAAACCTAGTTATCTTCCATCTTTGTAAGTTTTAGACCTACACCTATTTTCCAACTACCTAGACACTTGCTTCTCAGTTAGACACTTGCATCAATGCAAGTCTCCTACACTAATGTAAGTATCTAGTTTTCTAAATTCATCCGATTTTCAAATTAAATTTATTCATATGGGTAACCTAAGTGATTTAATGTAAGATATTATCCAAGGGGTTTGGTATAGATATAATATCAACCCTCATTCATTCCTCACATATAAAATACCTAAAGAATGAATGAAAAAATAATAAAATAATTATATTAAGCACTCAAGTGAATGAATATTCCATGTTTTCTCTTATTTCCATATCATTTATAGGGACAAAAAAATATATGTTTGAAGTACTAAAGGGGTAACCTAAAATATATATTTTTGAAGGTATACGATATTCCAATATTTCACTTATTTATCACACATTGAATGATTTACACATAAGCTAACATGTAGGGGAGAAATACATAAGTCTAAGACGCTATTCAGAGTATTAGATATGTAGGTAATGCTCATTGACATATGGGTATTTGGGGTATATTGAAACTATATGCCCATCAACACATTTATATCATAACAACTATAGATATGAAAAATTAGGGTTTTACTATTTGACAAGGAGGGATAGTCCATGACCCAAATATAAATGTACCAAAGTGAAGGTGACACAAAACTAATAAGTATAAAAGTGGCCACATCTAACTTCAATAGGTATTTTATTTTAGACACTTATGTCTAAGTCATATATTTCTATCCACTCAAACATCCCAAGTTAATGCAATTATCGGTGTCTAAAGTGGTCAAATTTACAAAATCAATAAATTGTTACACAATCCATATCTTATCCACTTTTGACAAACTATCTTATTTTCATTAATATATCTCACATATCTATGATTACTATTCTTAGCATCTTAGTATAATAAATTTAGTATATGTGTTGGAAGAAAAATGACTAAGAGGGGGGATGAATCAGTCTTTAAAACTTTATTATCAATTTCATTTAATCAATCATGAACCATTCAAGCAAGCATATAGATCTAGTAAACATAAGCACTTGTCCACATAGGCATGAAACATAAGAACACATAACATATGAGGAAAACCATCAAAGGGAATAAAACCCACTGGTATATATAAATGGAATATATTCCTATAAAATAAACAAAAAATTTATTGAATCACCAACTTCACATGGAACACCAACCCCAACTAGCTAAGCACCAGCTCAGTTGGGCTTTAGCAAACACCAACATAGAAGGAAGTACCAAACCCCTTGATGACTTAGAACCAACTCAACCACATAAAACCTTTGTTCACATTTGGAACAAATTGTTTCTCAACCAACTGATGGTGACCACCTTTTCATCTCTTCACACTCTTATCCCTCTCAAACTACCTTCTAGGCCTCTTCACTTAATTAGGTCTCTTCAACACTGATCAGGTCATATTACCTTGATCCTCATATTAAAACACACTTTCATATTTTATTTTATATATATACACTCCTATTATATTCTAAAACACCTCCTTATACTCACCATATGCTATTTCATATACATACCCTCATATATACATAACTAGGCTTAAATTTACCTTATACAAGCATGTTTATTATATCCCACTTTGTAATCCATACATAATTTAACACTTGTATTAACCTTTAAATATGTCATATAACTCATTTTATACATGAATAAATCATATAAGTATATTTTTCATTTCATATAGGACCTAAACCTCTTTTAGACCTTAGGGAGACATAATTCAATTAGGACTTCATTAGCACATGTTACCTTTTGATCTCCTTGGAAAACTTTAAAATTCCATACACATAAGTAAAAATTAATATTATGCTCAAATAGATACATAATAATCTCATATTATGTCCATGAGACTTTCTATCTCTAACCACCACTTGAAGCACATGATTAGTATTGTTCACAATTAGGCATGTGAACCTACAAAAATTCTATCAAATAAAACTAGATCATGTATATAATATAGTCACATAAAAATGAAAATATATTAAATTATAATAACAATCATCATCTTAAAAATATATATATCTGATTTATACTATACAACTTAGGGCAAAAGGAATCAGACACTTCACTACAACTAGCCCACTTAAAATTGTTAGAACACTCCAAAACCCAATCATGAACAACTAAAAGAACACTTCCCATGATCATTAATACTTTAAAAATATAATTTTACATATATATACCATTATAAAATACAAAATTTACAAGGTCTAATGTCAAATATTTATCTTGCAAACCAATGTTTTGACCTCACTACACATAGTTAGACCAAAACTAGACAAGCCAATTTGGCTTCAATGTTTCAACCACTTATACTAACTTTAAATATTTGAAAAATAATGAAAAATAATTTTAAATCACAAAAAGCCACACCATATGCATTATATACATCAAATTAGAGCATAGAGCCTCAAACTCATCACTATAACTTGCTTACCTAGAACTTCTAGTTTTCCTTATAGTGCAGTCATGGTGACAATGACCTTCAAAACCTATATGACCATTTATAGAAAATTATGATGAATTTATATTATCTTATTATATCAATATACAATTATAAAATATAAAAATAATATTTTTAAATTTCAATATTAGTATTGCAGACCAATCTCATAACCTTATATCTCACTGTCTCATCTAAACCAAATAGGTCAACTTGTTAGCAACTTTTTCACTATAATAAATGACTTAAAAAAAATATAAAAAACATGATAATATATTTAAATTCCTAAAAAACATCTCCATCCACTTGGTTTCATCACTATTTCATGATAACACATCCATAATCACCTTCTCACTATTGTTTGGATTTCTCATTATTTTCACTATTAGGCATGTTAGTGACTAGCCAACTTGGATAATTGGATTAGCACAATTGAGAGATTTAAATTTAATGTAAACCTTAATTTAAATGAAATATGAGTCTCAATATTCATCTTCCATCCAAATTCATACTTTGACTTGGTCAACTTTGACTGTTAGAACATATCTTTGAGTAATGTGCATTTTTTTTTGGGTCTACTCACATACCTAACAACTCAATCACACCTAGAAGTGATTTGGAGATTTTTATAAAACATAAAATATATTTTATATTCATTTTAGAACATTCTAGGCTGTTTTGAACAAGATCTTTCACATCGGGTCATTGTTAGGGTTTTATATAGGTTTAACAAAGGTTTTGGTGTTAACAATTATTCATAAAGGATTTCCCTGTAAATCCAAATCCAATGCATATATTTATTATATATTACCCTTACCCATCTCTCATTAAAAACTCATGTTCTGATGTATAGGTTACACATGCCAATGAAAACCTAAAATTCCTTCTTGGTTTCTCTGCCTTCATTTTATGTACTCAAGAGACCTTAAACTATTTTCTTGCCTTTTCCTCTAAACCTTGATGTTAAAATTAATGTAAAATTTTAAAAAAATATAAATCACATTTCAAAATTCTTACATGAGTTTAAAACATCATTAAATTTGATCATGACCCCTCATTAGGCCACACTCTCTCTCTTTGCTCTCTAGACCTTGACTTGTAAATCACATTGTGCCTTAAAACTAATATTCATGCCTATTTTCATGTGATATCCACCTCAATCACATACTCAAACAACCTTTATATTTCTTAAACATTTCCATACATCCTTCATATGTCTTGACAATAGATCATGATACTTCATTAAGCCAAGTAGTTTCTAAAAAGGGTCTAGGTGCAGACTAGGTTTGAAGGTCCTACCCCTATAGGCTAACCTTGAAACTTTAAAGAGTGATCCAATGCCTAAAATACATGTTCAATCAACCTCATACAACTTGTTATGATTTTTTACATCCATCTCACCAATCCACCATGCTCAAACCTTCTCACTAGTACTTTACATTCCATGACTAGTATCATGACTAGGATTCTCAAACACTTGAAACTTGAAAACTGATATTGAAACACTATTTTATGTTTCTAATATTTTATCACATTACATAAATTATCTTAAAATAATTTCATGCCTCTACACATACCTCCTCATTCTCACCATGCACATGCTCATGATGTGAATAAGCTCATTATAACTAGGATTCTCAAGACACCTTGTAGTCAAAGACTATTACTCAAACATGCTTACTTAAATGATGAAATTAAATATTAAAAATAATCATACAATTCACTCAAACCACTAAAATGACTTTAAAAATAACCAAAAAAATAATTATTAGGTTGCCTTAAAATTCTCTCTCAACAGAAAGACACTAGGTTGCCTTCAAATTCTCTCTCAATATAAGAGATATTAGGTTGCCTTAAAATTCTCTCTTCTCACATGGATTCCTTATAAAATCAAACACACAAGTTCATACCTCAAAGATAAATTACCATGCATCTTCATTAGATGTACCATGACATCAATGACATCAACCTTTACATTAATGATAACATTTTTCAACAAACTCCCCCTTTGTCATTGATGGTAAAACAATCTTTAATTTGGTCACTCTCATCTTTCCCAAACTAGTCAAATTCCATTCTTGAAATTTATCCCATTTTACATTAATGATAAAGTGTCATACAAACTATAACTTACAGATCCATTCATTCTTCCTCTTTGGTAATTATTCTAAGAAACTTGTAAAATAACTCAAAGCTACTAACTTCCCCCTTTGTCTTCACAACTTGGGCTCACCAAAAGAATAAATAGAGTTCTCAAACCATCTATAACACAAGTAATGATCAAATACCAACTGATATAAACATATAACTTGATTTACTTACCTCTTAAGTGCTTGTTAATTACTACATTTGGACATTATCAACAATATGAATATTTACCCCTCAAACCAAACATCCACCATGCTTATGGTAACTTGGAATGTGTCACCATGAATCCTAATGGAGTCACCCATTTCATGGGGAACTATAAAAACAAAAACTCAAGAGATTATCATATCTCCATGATCTCAAAAGTCTGAATATCCTTTAAGATTCTATTAGGCTTGATTTTCACCTTAGGCTTGACCTTTTCATCATCTGTGTGATCAATAATATGAGTTGATACTGAACATTATTGAGCTGATTTCTCATCTAGAGTATGTTCTACCATATAAAATAGTCCACTTGAGCTTGTATACTGATCATGGCTCACCTTTAATATCTTTGGTTTTGATACATTCATTTATCTTCTCTCTTTTACTCTAAGATCTTCAAACCTCTTATTTTGACTTGATGACCTTCTACCTCTATTAGGATAAAATCATGCAATGTGTCCCACATTATGACATCTATAGCAAATGACCTTATATATAGCTCTTGCATGATGATTCCTTTCATAATCCCATGCATATTCATTTTTATAGGGTATTCTAAACTCTCATGCTCTATAACCAAATTAATTACATGTATAATAGTAACAATTTAATGAATTATCATGCCTCATAGTGTTAGGCTATCTGATTGGTCTTTTCATGTTGACCTTATTGCCTTTATTAGCTTTCTTCTTGACTTGAGATGCCTTTTTTGGGTCTTCTTTGAAATCAAGACTTATTTTATCACTTGTAAACTTATGACTACTCAAGATTTCATCTAAAGCTTTAGTTCTTTTTCCAAACTTTACAAAGGTCTTCAACTTTATATATGCTTGATCTAACTCATCTTTCAAGGATTCCATCTCAGTTTCATACCTAGTGCATTCTTCATCTTTAGATTTTAATCTAATAGTGATTACTTCCATCTATGCTTCAATATAATTAATGATCTCATCATACTCATTGGATGTGTTACTCAGTATCTCCTTAGACAAACCAATATGATCCTCATAGTACTTAACTAATGATCTTAATTTGAGATTCTTTATTTTTTGAAATTTCAACTTCTATAGAGAACTCACCAATTCTACCTCAAGGTTCACTTTAGCTTCTTCTTCATCTAATTCTTCATCATCCAAAAGGTGTTTCCTTTTTGAGTAACCCTCATTATCTATTTCTATAGTTATGAATAAGGTTTCATTGTTGTCACTTACATTATCACTCTCAGATATGCTTATATCACTTACATTATATTATTTATTATCCCCTTTGGTATAAAAATTTCTACTATTCTTAGATGACCCTTTCTTACCTTCATACTTCCTAAAATATTTTTGGTTTTTTTCAAGCTTGTATACCTTCTTATCCTATACATTATTTTCATCATGTTATTCATCATGCTTATCCTTATCCTTTTTAGGGCACTTAGATGCAAAGAGACCAATCTTACCATAGTTGAAACATTTTAAAGGTAGCTTACCCTTTTACTTACCAGATCCAAACCTTAATTTCTTATCAAACATGGCTATTAGTTCATCATCATCAACATCTAAACATACCTCATCCTTGACTTTCTTGTCTTTTGACTTCTTCTTAGATTTGAATGTTTTTTCTTTCTTGGGAGGTCTTCCTTTGTTTGTTCTCATCTCATAGTTAATCAAGATGCCATGAAGTCCATCCATTTCTAGTTTGTCCAAATATTGAATCTCTTCTACTATAGACACCTTAGCATCAAACTTAGGATTTAGTGATCTTAATACATTTTGAAAACCTATAGACTCTTTCACTTCTTCTCCCAATCCTCTAATGATATTGATAACTTCATCAACCTTCGATAGGTAAGATGCAATGGTTTTATTTTCATTCATCTTTAGACTTTATAACTATCTCCTATAGGTCTGCAACTTGGACATATTCACTTTGATGTCACCTTCATAGATAGTATTCAATTTTTCCCATATCACCTTGGCTAATTCATAGTGCATCACCTTCATAAACTCTTCCTTTGATATGCCATATAGAATGGCATTCATTTCCTTGGAATTTCTCTCACTTTCCCTCTTGCCTACTACATCAATTGGTGGTTTAGGAGGTGGAGTGTATCCATCCATAACTGACTACCATATGTCATGGCCCATTGACATTAGATATGTCCTTATTTTTATGATCCCAAAATCATAATTTGTTTTATTGAAGAACAAATCCTTGCTAGTAGAAAACCCACCTTTAACTTGATGACTAGCCATATTTTCTTCTAGGATATCCTTTAGACTATTAGGCCTACTTCAAAAGACTTACTTTGATTAAAAAAACATTGGAATCAAATTGAATAATATGGGGGGAAGTGAATCAATCTTCAATCATGAACCATTCAAGCAAGCATATAAATAAAGCAACATAAGCACCTATCCACATAAGAACAAATCACATATGTGGTAAAACATAAAGGGGAATAAAACCCACTAATATATGAAAATGGACTATAGTCCTATAATACAAACACCAAATTTAGTGAAGCACTGACTTCACATGAAGCATCAACCCCAACTAGCTAAGCAGCAACTCAACTGAAATTTAACAAGCACCAACATGCAAGGAGGCACAAACCCCCTAAATGACTCAACACCAAATCATCAAAATAAAACATTTTATCACCTTTAGAAAACCTTATTTCTCAAAAAAACTAATGATGACCAACTCTTTAGTTCTTCACACTCTTATCCCTCTCAAACTTCCTTTTAGGCCTTTTTGTTCAATTAGGTCTTTTCAAGACTAATTAGGTCATATGACCTTGATAATCATATGAAAAAATAATTTAAGATATTCATTACATATAATCTACACTAATCTGATGGTCTACAAGACCTCCTTCTACTCACCATATTCTATTTCATTCGCATACCCTCATATATAAACAAATAGGCATAAAACTATCTTATACTTATACAAGCCTCTTGGTCATCCATACATACTTTCACACTTTTATTACCCTTTAAATATGTCTTATAAATTTTTTAATACATTAATACATCAATTAAATAGTATGGTCATAGAATATAAGACCCAAACCTCTTTTAGGCTTTAAGGAGACCTAATTCAATTAGACCTTCAATAACACACGTTACCTTCTTATATCCTTGGAACAATTTAAAACTCCACACATGATAGTAAAAATTCATATAACACTAAAATATACCCATAATAATCTCATATTATATCCATTACACTTTTTATCTTGAACTACCACTTGCTGCACACCATTAGTATTGTTCACAATTAAGTCTGTGAACTTACAAAAAATATATCAAATAAAATTAAAGCATGTACACAATCAAGTCACATAACCATGAAAATAAATCAAATTAAAATAAAATAAATTATATTTAAAATTTCAAAATGTGATTTAGACTACACAACTCATGGAAATAAGACTCAAACACTTCTCTTCAAATAGCCCACTTAGAACTACCAGAACACTCCAAAACCCTGTCATGAACAACTTGATCTCTAACAATATAAATAACACTTACCATGATAAATTATAATTTAAAAATATTATTTAACATATATTTACCACAAATAAAACATTTACAAGGTTTAATTTCAAGTAATTGTCTTACAAATCAATCTCTTGACCTCACTACACATAGTCATACCAGAATCAGACAAGCCAATTTGGCTTCAATGTTTCAATCACTTTTATTGACTTAAAATATTCTCAGAATATTATCACTATTTTAAATTAACAAATAAAAACACAAAATTAATTATTTACATCAACTCAAATAATATAACCTTAAACTCGTTACTACAACTTGCTTACCTAGAACTGCCACTTTGCCTTAAATCACAATCATGGTGATAATGACCTTCAACACCTATATGACCATTTACAGAGACTTATAATGAATTTATATGATATTAATATATAATTATATAATTATAATATATAAATATAATATTTTAAAATTCCAATATTTGTCTTGAAGACTAATCTCATAACCTTATATCTCATTGTCTCATTTAAACCAGACAAGTCAACTTGTAAGCAACTTTTTCACTATAATCACTGACTTTCAAAAATTATACAAAACATGATAAATTATTAAAATTGTTTTAAAAACTCTCCATGCACTTTTTTTAATTACTATTTAATGATAACACATCCCTAATCACCTTTTCATTTTTGGATTTCTCATTGTTTCCACCATTAGGCTTATTAGCAATTAGCTAGCTTGGATGACCATTTCAACACTTTTAAAGGATTTAAATTTACCACAAACCTTAAATTACATACAAAATGAGTATCAATATTAATAATCCATCCATTTTCATACTTTGACTTGGTCAAATATGATTGTTACAACAAATCTCTAAGAAATGTGAACTTTCCTATAGGGTCTATTCACATACATGACAATTAAATCACACCTAGAGGTTATTCAGAGAGTTTAATACAAAATAAAATAAATATTATAGTCATTTTAGATAATTATATTATATTTTAAACAATATATTTCACATCAGGTCATTGTTAGGGTTTTAGAGAGGTTTAACACATGTTTTGGTATTAACAGTTATTCATAAAGGATTGCCCCTTAAATCCAAAACCAATGCTTGTAGTTATTATCTATGACCATTACCAATATATCCCTTAATATATTAGGTTCCAATGTATATGTCACACATTCCAATGAACACCTAAAAGTCCTTAGGTTTGGATGCCTTCTTTCTATGTACTTAAGAGAACTTAAAACCATTTTTCATGTCTTTTCTTACAAACCATGAACTAAAATTTCATGTAAAAATTTGAAAAAATTTAAATCACCTCTAAAAATTATTTAATGATCTCAAAAAATATTTAAATCTAATAATTACCCCTCAATATGCCACACACTCTCTCTTTTCTCTCTAGACCTTGACCTGCAAATCACATTATGACTTGAAATTGATCTTCATGCCTCTTTTCATGTGATATACACCTAAATCACATACTCAATCCACATATCTCATGATTAAATATTTATATACATTCTTCATATGCCTTGAAAATAGATCATGATACTTTAATAGGCTAGGTAGGGTCTCAAAATGGTCTAGGTGTAGACTAGCTATGAAGGTCCTACACCTGTAAACTTTTTTAAGACTCTCATGAGTACTATAATGCCTCAAATAAATTTTAAATCAACATAATATATCATATTATTCCTCTATTCATCCATATCACAATTTCCACTATGATCAAACCTTCTCACTAGTACTTTACATGCCATGACTAGGCTTCTCACTAGTACTTTACATGCCATGACTAGGTTTCTATTCATCCATATCACAAATATTAAAACACTCTTTTATGTTTCTACACCTTTCTCACATGCCTTAAATTTTCCTAAAATAATTTCATACCCATGTACATACCTCTTCATGTTTACCATGCACATATTATTGATATGACTATGTTTGTTGTGATTAGGCTTCTCAAGACACCTTGTAATCAAGGACTAGTACTCAAACATGTTTACCTAAATGATACTATCAAAAAAATATAATTCATTAGACAACACTCTCACAACACTACAATAAATTTGACAAAAACCAACAAAAGAGTCATTAGGTTGCCTTCAAATTCTCTCTCAATAGAAGGACATTAGGTTGCCTTCAAATTCACTCTCAATGGAAGAGACAATAGGTTACATTTAAATTATCTCTTGTCACATCAAGAACATAAGCTTATACCTCAAATACCACTCACCATGGATCTTCACCAGATGCATCTTAACATCAATGACATCAACCTTGACATAAATGACAACACTTCTCCACAATATGTTTTATTTGAGTTACACAAACAATTGACCTACTCTAGAGATCATATACCATCTATGTTACCTAATATATATATTCCCCATTTAAAACTAAGTTCCCTTAATTTATATTTTAGGGTTAAACATTTAATGAAACTGATTCATATGAATGCATATTTTTATAATTCTTAGGGTTTTCAGTCAACTTGGATTTTAGATTAGTGTATTTTTTAATTCTAACTGTCATTTTCATGATTGATTACTCATTATCATTTGTGTTTATTTCTTATATTATTACCATATAAATTTTTATAACATTCTAAATGGATATAAAGGATATTATTCCTCATCCTAACCCTAAGGAGGGTGTTATCTCCCATCCCTCTAACCAGGTCAAAGATATCACTTATCCCTAGGGTAAGGGGACTCATTCTATAGTTTCAAATAAAGGTAATCAACATGAAATACCTAGGTTTTATGATTATAAATCCCTAAAATATCAAATCAACAATATGATAAAGCTATAAAAAGAGTTACAAAATTAAGTTGCATACATGCAGAATCCAATACATGCTAGTGTTAATCATGTGGTTTCATCTTCATCTACCAATATTGTGACAAATAAGGTTTCTTATCCAAATAAAAAGCTATAATAGAATACATATAAAATAATTGAATCAAAAGTTACAAAAACTGTTAGTAAGAGTCCACGTGATATCCTAAGAGTAAATATTCAAGACAAAGTGATCAAACTACTCTCCTACATCCTATCAGGATATCCAAATATTATTTTGCATATCATAGAATGCAAGGGTATCATAAAAATTATTTTTTTGCATCAAAGAACAAAATATAAAATCACAAATATAGTGATGGTCATATGATTGATACATCAACCAATAAAAGTACTCATATTATGAGTACTAAACCCAAACCACAAGTACCAAATAAATAATGGTGGGTACCAGTTAAAAATTTAGATGAAAAATAGTGGACAATATCAAACATAAAAAATAAAAAGATTAAAAAAAAGAATCATATCATGAAAAGGATATAAAATTACCTATCAATAATGATATTTATTTTTCAAAACAATATAGTCTTGGAATTAATTATTTACAAAAAATTTGTTATCATGGTCAAGGATTGGGAAAACATTCCAAAGGCATCATTTATCCTATTTCCACATATGATCATAATTACCATCGAGGCATGTCAAATATTGATAATAATAATTAAAATAATTCAAATATATATTTGGTCAATCAAAAATAACAAGAATATACAAATGAGAAAAAGTGAAAAAATGAAACATAGATAGATAATATATCATCAAAAAAATAACAATGGATAGATCAAATATTTAAACTAAGATTTATAACAAATGAATTCAAAATCTGATATCTAATTGAAAAATCTAAGGTTCCAAAAGTGGTTACAAAGGAGGAAACTACTAGTCTTTCTTCAAATTATGATAAATTCACTACTCATATAGATGGGAAAAAAATCTTCATATTAACACAACAACCAATTATGTTTAGATTCACTTGATAAATTATGACATCATATATTCATATCTATAGGAATTAGTACATATCAATTTAATCCATCATTGAAAAATGAGATACCAAATTTGGATCAATACAAACCAAATATACTAAGTACAAACTTTTTAAAAAAATGATGCACTTTCTAATTTTCATATACACACATATGGAACATCTCATTAAAGATAGGTTGCATTTACCACTCATTGATTATTTACAATTGGACAAGATCAAAGGATATTTATTTCTTTCACATATTTCAAAAATACCAATATGTGTGTGTGTGTGTGTGTGTGTGTGTGTGTGTGTGTGTGTGTGTGTGTGTGTGTGTGTGTGTGTGCATATATATATGGTATATATGTATATATTATGTAATATATGTATATATATGTATATATGTATATATATATATGTATATATGTATGTATATATGTATATATATATATATGTATATATATATATGTATATATATATATATATATGTATATATATATATATATGTATGTATATATTTATATATATATATATATATGTATGTATATAAATGTATATATATATGTATGTATATATATATATATGTATGTATCTAATATATATATGTGTGTGTGTATGTATATATGTATATATATATATATGTATATATATGTATGTATACATATGTATATATATATGTATACATATATATATATATGTATATGTATACATATATATATATGTATATATTGTATGTATGTATGTATGTATGTATGTATGTGTTCAACATTTACATATCCTATTAGATCCTTGGCATATATGTTGTTGGTTCCATTTTTGTAGATGATATATCAATATTTCATATATACACATGTGTTTGACAAATATTTTTAGTGTGATATAGACAATCAAAAATACATGATATATGCACTTATGGATGTTGGGATTTCTCTATACTCATATCACTAGGATGTTGGTCCACCTCTATGATCATGATACACCTAGGCTATATCATTCTACAGTAATTTTACATTATCATGTTTGAGCTCATATATATATACTCACACATTCCTTTATCCATGATTATATCTTTCAAATTTTACTTGTTATGTTATGTAATTAACAATTTTTAGTAACACATGTATCAAGGGACTAGTATGATATGTTTATGATGATTATATATGCTTTCATTTATGCACTTCTTTGAGATTTTTACCTTTATATTATATTTCTTGTTTTGTAATTTGAATATGCTCCTTTGTTTATAGTCCCATGTATTTTTTTCCTTTTTGGACATTTTAATGTCATTTATTATGGTATGTTGACATTTGAATGTCATTTATTACTTTGTGAACATTAGAATAAGTCATGTCCCTTTAATTATACAACATTGACATGAACCTTATTTGTGTGTGTTTTATTACTTTTTTATCTCATACTATCACTACATATATGGTTACCATGATCTAGATTCATACCTATTAGGATTTGGGGTGATCACATTCTTAAATCTTCAATGATATATCTACCTTCTATATAATAGTTTACATATTTATCTTATCCTTTTAAGGTAATATAACTTCTAATTTATACTTATCTCACCTCAAAAATGTATATATTAACGGGAGCATGCCATAGAGTCATGACTTCCAATTTCTCATAGGTTTAGATTACAATGGGTGCATGATTTAGAACATGTTCTCCACCCATTTGTCATAGTTTCAAATTTAGTGGGTGTATGTTTTCTAAAAATTTTATCCAAACTTATTCGTTATTTATAATTCCATATTATAGTGAGGTAATATTTTAAAACATTTCCTATACATTGGCACTCATATTAATTTTTAGATATATACGTATATATTGGAGTCAAACATTGGAATCATGTTATCCACACTTACATAGTTGTGAATTGGATAAATTACACGCTTATATGATTCTAATACACATTTTTGGTAGAATTATATAAATTATTACCTATTTTCACTCAATTTTGTACCCTTGGATAGGTATTTCAATCCTACTTCAATTTAGTGAAGCAATGGGGTTACCCCTAGATCTGTGGGTTGTCTATAGTCGGGGTAAACCTCTAGTTGAAAGGGATATCTCAATATATTTGTCATGAATATTCCCTTACTAACTATTTAGTGTATTAAAAGGGTTAATAAACTATATAATTACAATAAAACTATAGCAAAAGAGGTGATACAACCTAGAATATTTGATCAAAAACTATCCTATATTTGCACTAAAAAGATGTACAACTACAATATAGCTCTATGCTTAAGAGAGAGCTTATAACATAAGTATTTCAACTTAGAAACTATTTAATTATACTAGATAATGTGAGATATTAAAATAATTG
>JARHVA010003353.1:1937500-2033209 GCA_037957365.1 Torreya grandis | reverse complement strand
GCTCTTATTAGGTAGCTTGAACTAATGCCTTAAATAGAGAAAAATTAGGTGTTTTTGGTCATAAAGATCTTGGTTCTTGATCATGATTGACTTACACAAGATATTAGTAAGCCAAGATATCAAAATTTGAATTCCAAGAGCTTCAATGCAAGTAAGAATGGATTTTTTTGATGTCTACTGACCTGAACATTAGGCTGGAGTTTGGCTTATATTATCAATGTCAGTGATCCTACCGATGTCACAAGTGGGTTGACCAACATTGGTAGCCTCAGAATAGGTAAAAATACTATTTTTGGCCATTTTTATATGGCTCCTCATGCTTAATGTGGTACCCATTACAAAATGGTAAAAATAAGAGGCTAAGAAGGATGTAGTTGATTAGGAATTTAGTTTTGAGGTGGGGATAAGTCATGGGTAGTTAGGATAAGGGACTAAGTCTTGAGGTGACTCATCAGGTGAGAATCAGTCTTAAGATGAGGTGGATAGGCAAGGTAGAATAAAAGGGTTTTTAATTAACTTAATTAACTATTTTAAATAAATTAAATGTGTGAGGGGTAAAATCATGGGTTATGGAGGCTAATTGTTATTATTAAAATGTGGCTCAAGGGGGGTTTTGACATAAGTAGTTATGCACCTGTGTGTGTGATGTAATTTTAGTGTTTATAGCTAACCCTCATAAACTAGATATTCATCTCTATTATAAGTTCCCCCACAACTTGAGAGATGATTAAATGTTTCATCAAATTGTAGGCAATGAATAGAGTGTCCTAAGGTACACAATTTTATGCCAATAGTTATGGCATGCTCGATGGGATAGTTGGTCCTAATTATTTCCATATCAAGGTGAATGTTGCTCTTAATAAGCCTAAGGTTATATAAGTGTTTTTAATCCAACATTTGGTGACTCTAAAAGGTTATAATTTATTATTTTAGATCATGTACTTCACATTATACTTCATGGTCTTCACTAGATCATCTTCTATAAGAGTATTTAATCAGGTTTCTCTATCTGAAGCTCCTCTTGAGGAACAAAATCCTAAACCATTCTTAAAATTTAGAGATCCTAAACAATAAGGTTTTGAAGAGGAATAAGATGTTGAGGATGAGGATATCAATATGAGGAAGAAGAGATGGCTAGGCAACATGCTTTCCTAGCCTTCAACACCCAAAATCCAATTAATCTTGCTTCATATGATCCTATTCCTCCCAATGCTACCAAAATTATCCCTAGCTTTAATGGAGAGGGCTCTATTACTCCAAGTGATCACACTATGTACATTTCAAAATTTTGCAACTGTCATAATATCACTCAAGCTAACATAGCTATTAGACTTCTTGCCATGTCTCTAAAGGGTAAGGCACTTGATTGGTATAGGACATTGGACTGTGGTTGTATTACTAATTGGGATGACTTTGGAGAGTTTTTGGTGAATAACTTTTAGAATAAGAGTTACCACACTTCACTAATCCATCATTTGAGTGTGATAAGAAGAGATCTTAATGAATCTATGGGGGATTTCAATGAAAGGTTTCAAAGGACATGGTATAGATTGCCACCTATCATGATGCCTCCTCCAAGATTTGTATTCTCGACTTATCTCAAGGATATTGGCATTGATGTGATAGTAATTTTTCATTAAATGGGATGATTTACTCGACTAGAGGCATATGAGATAGCTATTAAAGCTAAGAAAAATTTGATACAAGCTAGGAAATTACCCCCAAGATTTTTTATGCCTTTGTTGTCTCATAGTTCATTTGAAACACCAAGTGTAGCACAGGTTCATAATACAAATGCCAAGTCTAAAACCACTCCCATGAAGGTTGATAATGATATAGACAAAGATGAAATTATTAGGTCATTACAAGATTAATTCAGATAAGCTCAATTACATGAAAGTGCTCCACCCAATACCCAATATTATCCTTCACAAAATTATAGGCCTCCACCCCAATACAATTACCAAGGAAGAGGACAAGGTCAACAAGATTTCAATAGGCAGTTCATGTCTATAATCCTAATTCCACTCCATCTATAAGGGTTGTTATTCCAGTCGATACTAGTTTGGTTCAAGGAAAGGAACATTTGGATCATTGGGGACAATATCAAGGTCAATTTGTGTATGATGGTGGAGAAGGTAGTCGAGCCTTAGAATTACAAGAAGGAGCTACTCCTTCCCTTACATTAGAAGAATAAAATATCATGTAAATGGATACCCATAGAGAGGGTAGCAACCATAGTATCGATTTTATGAACTTTAAAAAGGAGAATAACTATGTGTTAAAATAAAGTACATCAATTGAAACCAACACAAGAGACAAAAAAAGAGCTTTGGGAGATGTTTCGAAAGCACATGTGACTCCAAGTAATGCCTCTCCAAGGCCATAAAGTGTGAATCCTAGTGTAATACACCCTACTAGTCACACTCCTCACCAAATTCATAATGTGAGTGAGATTGTCAAGACTACAATGCATCAAGTTCAAGCTTCCTCACTACCTTCAAAGATGCAAGAAAAGGTGAATACTTCCCCTCTAAACATTATTGATTATTTTAATAATACCAAGACAAGCATATCTCTTTGGGAAGTCTTGAAAATTCCTAGTAAAACATTACTCCTATAAGAGGAACTTTTAAACATCCATGTAACCCCTCAATTTCTAAGACACAATGGTGTAGATCTTACTAATACACCAAAATATGTCCTAGATACTTCCACCAAATTTGAAAAACCTCCACCTTTCTACCTCACACTCATTGTGGGAGACAAATCGGTTCACAATTGCATTGTGGATAGTGGAGTTAGTACCATGGTTATGCCTAAGGTGGTTACAAATAAGTTAGGATTAAAGTATAAACCACATAGTAAAGGTGTATTTTAGCTTGATGAAACTCTAACCAATATAGTGGGATTAGTTAGAGGATTTAAAGTATTTCTACATGATTGTCCAAGTTTCCCCATTATGTAAGAAATTGTGGTAGTAGACCTTCCAGCTCATTTTTCTATTTTCTTGTCAAGGGACTTCACGGCTAAAATAGGAAGATACCTTTATATTGATTGGTATTTTATAGATTTTAAAACAACATATGGAGCTAAGGTAACCATAAAAACACAAACCTTGTCAAGTTTTCATATTGAACCATATATGGAGATAAATTCAAATCAGAATTATGTAATTAGTGAAGAAGAAGGTATCATGGGTGGTGAAGAATCCTCTCCCATTGATGGCATTTATGATATTTTCCTTAATGAGTATGATAATGAAACGTATGATCATGATCCATATACATTCATATAATAGATTGATTTGGGAGCCTATTATATTCATAAAGAAAATACTTATATACCCTTACCTACAACTGAAGATCATAAAGCTAAAGAGATATGTCCTACTTTGCCTATTCCTCCTCAATATGAGCAAGTACTTGTCAAAACTTGTCATGATCCCTATATTACCTATAATCAGCCCTAGCAAGGTTTTAATTTACCTAGTCCATCTGGTTCTTCTTCAAGTCATCCTATTGCATGTTTTAAAAAGACTCTCATTCGTTACCAAGACTACATGTTAGACCTTGATACTAGATATGGTTGTGGTCAAGTCATCCGTAGTGTTTGTGTTAGGAGTATAAGGGATGATTTAGAATAAGTCAAAAGGGAATGGATTCCTATAGAGAAAGCTAATTGTATAAGTCTTTCTAATGAGATGCTTGATATTTTTGGTTTGATCTTTCATCTAGAAGAGAAGTTGAGAATTCATGAACCAACTCAATATTGGCAGCCCCAAAATACCCTAAATCTTTCTTGCACTCCCCAAAGTTTCCCTTCTTGGAAGTCCATCCAAGAGAGTATCCAAAAAAAGAGGACATCATGGTGGAGAAGGGTAACTTGGAAAATATGGTGAGGAAGAAAATTTTGAGTTTTAGAGCTCATCTTGGAAAGGAAATTGAATTGGCCAATCAAAATTTAAGGCAATCTATCATGGTAGTAGATGCTAAACTTTCGAAGCCTACTTTTCCATGTTTCAATGAAGATGTTAGACCTAAGGAAACTCCAAGTTTTTTAAACATATAATTCACTCCTCCATTAGAATCTTATCCCCATGAGAACATTTTTGAACCTACCTTCCCAAGATAGAAAGAAGTAGTGGTAGCTTGTGAAGAAAATAACAAATCATGCTTAGGTGGAGAAGTTGTTAGGGGAGAGAAACTTGAAACCTTTCAACTCTCTCCTACACCTCCTCAAGAAGCTATTGAACCCATTTTTCCACCCCCCTAATTGATCAAGGTTGCCCTTATAATGATGAGAATTACATTGCTACTTGGGAGTCTTCCTTGGCTAAACTTCCTATTTTTGAGATACCTAATATTGACATCACTAATAAGGAGTAAGAAATATAGATTTCAGACTGGATAAATGATAAGAAGGAGGTAACTCCTTGTGAAAATGATTTTTATTGTGTTGAAAAGCATGCCTTGGAAGTATTTCTATTGAATGCCAAAGAAGAAGAGGGAGAGGTTTCTCTTGTTATTCTTTTCCATGATGCTGACCAATCAGAGGGTGATGACTTGTGGTAGAGATTTTAGGACATATGTAATGAAGTTTAAGCCCTCAAGGAGCCTACAAGTCCTTTGGAGCTAACTAAATTCCATGGCAAGCAAGAGGTTGTGTCTCAAGAGAAAGACATGTGGCTGACCTACATGCAAATATTCCAATAGTATGAATAATGTGAGGAGACTAAAATCTTAATGAAATAAGTCCAAGATGTTGGAGAGTAGGCATGTATTAAATAACATCATCATCAAGAGATTCTAACTCATGATGGAACAATCTATGATGATCTTGAGACTTTTGAGGAAAATTCAAAAGTTGATCCTAGAGCCACCTATGAAGATGATCCTACCAACATAAAATAAATGTGTGAGAATGAAACACTTCAAAATTATCATGATATAATGCTTCTTGAATACTTTTAAGAGGATTTAATAAGTGAGAAGATGGATGAGATCCTTTAAGAAGATATAAACTCACAAGCTATCTCATGCATGGATATGCAAATATATCATGAGGAGATAAAAGGAAAATAGTGTGAAGCATATTTCCAAGTCTAAGAAGACTTCATATACTTTTGAGACTTGTTTGAAATGACTTCATCAAATAAAATGTCAAGTTAAAGAGCAAAAAGAAAACATGAGTCATCTAGCACCACATAAAAAAGGAAGCATGCTTGGCATCCTCATTCATCTAGTGAGGAAGGAGATTCAAGGTACTCCTATTTTGATCTAGGAAGGGATGTATAATCAAGTTGAATGTACATATTTTATTTGATTTTAGTTGTCTTATGTTCCCTAAGTTCTTAGTAGCACAAGTGTGTCTTTAGTTTATTGTTTACTTTGTCCTTTTATGTGTTATCCATTTCCTTTATGTATTTTAAGGTAAAAAAATATTTTTTAGCTAATTAAAGGTTTGGTTCTGCTATTCCCAAGTGGATTTTTACTCCTTTTCCCAATGGATAAGATAAAGCTACTAGTCCTTAACATAGGCAAGCATGTTACCCCTAGGAGTTGCTAATAATGTTAACCAAATTGGAATCCTAGTCAAATTGGATCAATCCATTATATTTTTAAATTTTTAATAATGTTTCATGTGTTTTATGGGGTCTCTTATTATCCTATATATCTCACTTATCCTTATCCTAGTCCTTGTTGAAGCTCATCCTCCTTGTACTAGGCTAGTCAACCAAAGTCAATCTTGGTCAAACCTAGTCAAACTTAGTAAAAGTGCCAAATTATGTTGAATATGTCATAATATGGTCTTCTATATGTTTCAAGGTCTCTTCAAGTTGTAAACTGATCACTTCCTGGGTTTCACATGCAAAAAAGGTCATTTGGCCACTTTTTTAGCATATTAATTGACTTGTATGGATGGTTGAGTTAGAAAATTTGTCACAAAAGTGAATATAAATTTTTAAGAGGTTAGTATAAGTCAAAATTTGGTTAGTGTTAGTTAAAGAGTCAGTTACATGTATAAAGAGGGAGTTTCTCCTTAATTTTAGGGCCTTTTAGGCACTTGTATGGAATAAATGATCTCCCTTATAGCTAAAAATGTGGGTGGAGTGCCTATTCACATCCACACACTCTTTTAAATGTTTTTTTTTCAATGAGGATGTAAAAAATTCCATCGGTGACTTCTTTTCTTCCATTTTCTCTTTGCAAGATAAGGAAGGTCATTTTCAAGTGCTTAGTGTGGACCGTATAAGAGGAGTTGGGAAGAATGGTCTTGGTGGGTGAAAGGTATCTGAGTGAAATTTAATTTCATGATATTATTTCTCATATTGGTGGATCCTCCTTTATGAACCATTTCTAACACTCTAGGAAACCTTTTATGCATTTACAACCATGAGGGGGTCACTATTTACACTTGTCTCAGATTTTATTGCTTTGGTTTGATGTTTTTTTTGTTTCAGGTGTTCCTCAAGCTTATATAATGAGTATCCATAGGTTTTAATGATTATATTTATTTGGAAGTCATCAAATGCCTAAGAAAGCCTCTTTTAGGCTTGCGTATACTTTTAGACTAGTCCTTTCACACCTATAGTCATCTAAAGTGCCTTAAATGGATGTTTTTACATGCTATTATGAAGGAATTGAATACACATTAGCTATTTGAAATCATAAGATCACATTTGAGGTCCAAAAAAGGCAACTATGAGACCTAAATCTTGCACCTAGTCCACTCTTTCCCTTCACTATCTACATATTCAAAGGGAGTGATCAGTCAAGGGTTATCCATGCTAAAGAATAAGGCTTGAACCTAAATTGAGAGACTTCAAGAATGAGAAACATGAATATTTAATTTTTAAGTACTTTGGAGGTGTCTTGAAATCACCCAACGCATTGCCTTTCTCAATTTCCATACCGTGCTAGTATACTCAGTCCATTGACACCTACAACAGCCTGATGATGTCATGATAACCATAGACAAGAAGTTTTAAAGGAATTTTCAAGCATGAATGGGATGGATGATATCATTATAAACCATTTGGTATGAAATTTTAGCAATGGGAGGTGTTTGATTATTTAAAACATCAAATGATTGAGTTTTGAGAACTTTGTCCCTAAAAAGACCAAATAGAGGCTCATAAGGTTTTGGATGACCTTTTCAAGCATGACCATAAGTGAGTAAATGCCTATCTAAGATATTATCCTATATTACCTATATAATAAAAGGCCTATACAAATGATGAAATATTGAAGATGAGTGGAGATGGGAGTTTTCAAGGTCTAAAGATGGCTTCAAACACACTAGAGCTCAGTTAATGATGTCTATAGTTCTAAGATCAAAAGTAGATTCTTTAAACCAAAATTTAAATTTAGGGTTTTTTTAAATGAGGGAGTGATTAAAATGATCCAAGAAATAATAATGAGCCAATATGTCAAAGAGAATATGTACTTTGATGTTTTGACCCCTAAGCACTCTCCTCTATATGTACATAGGCCTGAGAAGTGGTACCTATAGACATGACCTATCAACTTGGGTAGAATTTTTTAAGGTGTATGAATGGTGGATATTTGAAGGATTATAAATAAAAATTGTTTTTTCAACATGATGTGAGTCTCAAGATAGTCTTAAGGGATCGTAACACACCTCAAGCAAATTCTAAATGGCCTATAATCACCTATAGGTAGATCATACATAAGCACAGTCAGGTTTCAATAAGAGTTGATAAATTTAAGGATAAGAAGGTGAATATGTGGATAAAAATATTATTATAAAGGTGATATAATTTCAAATAAAATCATCAAACATCTTCTCCAAGTCCTAAGGCTGTTGACCCCAAATCACCACATACAGGCCTATACAGACTGAGATAGGAAATAAATTGAGACATGGGTTTTGAAGAGGTTTTAAGTCATTTTAAAGTTGAGGAAGTGATATAATAAAGTATTTATGGATTAAAAAAATTAATTAAGGTTTTAAAACTTAATTTAATACCCATTTTCATTCCTATAACAACCTCTAAACATAGTCAAAAGTGTCTCTGTCTTAGTTAAAGCATAAAGCCAATCTAGCAAAAATGGGGTATATGAATGTTTTAGTAAGAATAAATTTGGAAAATTATTGAAATATGGATTAAATATGGAAAAAAACAACATAATGTAAATAATTTTATGATGAAAAACAAAAGGGACTCTCTTCTCAAAACATTCACAAGCTTATACCCTGCATATCCTAATAGTCACCTCCTTAAAAGTCTATCTCAAGTTCTTTGAGAGTTGGAAGGGAAAATAGAAGAGTTAAGGTCTAAAAAATGGTAAAAGTGGTCCTAATGACCTAATAAATCCTATCATACATTTTAAAATCTTTAATTAATAGGGATAATACTCTATATTTTGTCTCAGAGGAGGGGCAATTTTGCCATGCACAAGATTGGTAGTTTTGAGGATTAGTGATGAGTAGGTGACAAAAAGGAAAGAAGAGATAAAATTATGGTTTTAAAGGATGTATCACATCCATTTAAATATAAAATACCTTTATATAAGGTTTAAGTATAAATAAGGTAGTCTGGACAAGGAGGTTTGTAAGTAAGGTAATTAAGCATGGTATAAACTTAAGCCCTCATGAGGGGCCATTTTACCTTTTAACCTTTGCCAAGAATTGGAAGTTTTTGGAAAATATTAATGGAGGTTTAAATTATATTTATGAGATATCTTATAAGTGTATAAGTCTAACAAAGAGTTTTCAACCATCAAGTTGTAGGCAGACCTATTAGCAAGGTCTAGGCCTAATGCCAAACAGGGGCTAGGTTTCATCTTAAGCTCTTGATAAGATATTAAAATGATTGGAAGATGTTTTTAGGGAGTATAAATAAGTTTAAAAACATTTTTGTTATAGGATATCCACTTGGAAACCATTTAATAGCCTAGAATGTGCTCAGACCGTACCAAAATGTAAAAAAGGAGCTTGAATGCTAACTTCAAATGCTTGGATCTTCTATTGTGATTTACATGAGACCTTGAGGTGATTGTAAAAGTTTTGGAAGTTCCTTGAGAATACATAAATGTAATTTTTAAAGGATTCTAATGTATATTATTTATGAACAAATGTTTAGAGTCTAGATCACTAGAAACCCTTGTAAACCCTACATAAGGACTTGATTGGGAAAAGATTAAAAATTAATCATGAAGATGAAATGGAAATGCCATGAAAATTTGTGAACTTGTAGAGGAATCTATAAATAACCATCCAATGTAATTTTTTTGTATGGAAATATATGAAATAGGATATAACTGGGCTCTTTTTGACCTTTTTATGTGTTTTGCAGGCATGGAAAACTTTCAAGAGGGAAAATAACTTTTGGGGGAGAATTTAGGACATTTTATAAGTCATAATGTAAATTTGATTATCCATATAAAATACTAAGCCTATCTTCTACCTCTTTCATTTCATCTAGTCTAGTGGGTAGATAGCAAACACTTAGGGAAAAGTGGTGGAACTCAATTTAGAAATCCTTTTAAGGCTTGTTTATTAAAAATAATGATATGGAAACTTTGGACACATGTAATAACTCCTTATTCATGGATTATATTAAATAATTGTGAAGGTTTTAGGTGCCAAGTGTGAGATATGCAAGGAGAGGGATCATTTTAGAACTATCATTGGTGATGATGCATGGACAAAAGAATAAGAGTGATAAAAGGAAATTATAATGCATGTGAGGACATATTAATAACCCTTATTACCTAGATTCATCATCAAACTTGATCAGTTGTAGTGATAAGGTAGTTTTGGAAAGCAAATCATGAAGGGTGGTTTTTTGTGCAAGGGAAGGAGTTTTTTGACCATTTTGTAGGGTTTTGATGATTTGTGATGACACTTTTATTTCCTAAAATTTCATTTATTGCATTACCTCTCTCTCATATGTATAGGTAATTTATTTTTTTAGTTTTGACAAGTGTCTCTATGGCTCTTGGACTCCCCTTTTTTCTCTTCTCACATATATAAATTGAGCCTTTTTGGCATTGTATGGATCTAACCATAGATGGTATGGTGAATCCCTAATGGAATGACATTACACTTTGTATTTGAACATTAAATACAAGTCTAATTATAAGTTGTGAACATTTTATCAAAGTGTGTGAGTTGTGATTATTAGAGCCAAGTGATAATATCATCTTGACTCCCTTTACCCTTCATGTTTAAGAAAGAGTTTTAATTTTAATAGGTCATGTGAAGTGTATTGATTGTACTAGGTTTTTTTTCAAGTAATAAATCATCTCTATGGTGTGTAATTTTCCCATAGATCAGTTGTCTTGTTGATTATTCCATGTATGCTACCTTCACATTAAATAAAATATGTTAGAATCCTTCAATGGCTAGAATTGGTCTTGGAAAGATTTGTTTCTTAGTAGGAGTATGATAATCTATGGGATATATCTTGGTGGATCACCTCTTTAGTGTAGTTTTCCATTTTATGCAAAACTTCTAACTTTTTTCATTAACAAGCATTAGATTATGTGATAGGTATTTAAAGAAGAATCTAGGGAGATAACTCTCATAAACTAGAGATTAATCTCTCTTACAAATTACCCCACAACTTAAGAGATGATTCAATGTTGCATCAAATTATAGGATATGAATAGAGTGTCCTAGGGTGAAAATTTTGATGCTAACAGTTATGCCTATAAGAAATATATGAAAATCATGGTATTGAAAAAAATAATAAAAAGTGGGAAGTAATTCTAGACAAGATTCAACTATATTGTGGCTTGCTGATTCACTAATAGTAAATCCAATGATGATGATCTAATGAATTATATATTACAAAACTATGTATATTTGACATGAAAGTGGAGCAAAATATTTTAAAAAAATGAAAGTCAGTTGGCTTAGGTTTTTTAGATCTTGGAATCAATAATCTTCAATGCAAAATTTAGATCTAGAATTCATCTATAACTAAGATAGTTGTAGGAGAAGTAAAAAGGTTATAATGCTAATTTTAACTATTGGTTAACTAAAAGATAGATTAAGAATGATGATGGGTGATCCTAACAAGAGTGGGACTGAGCTAGGCCATCATGATGTCCAACATAAAGTGAATCAAGGAATAAAAATGAAGACAATCATACAAAACACATGATAAATCATCTTAGATGTTAAAAATGAAAGATGAGCAAAATATGATGAAACCACCACTATATTGAGATATTGCCATTGATTTCAGAAGGTTTGCTATTTAATAAAGAATATGGTCATTACTGTCAAAGAATTTATTTCATCAACTATAAACTACATTAGACATGCTATAAATGCATTAGGCATGCTATGGATTGCATCAGGCTTGCTACAGATTACATCAATCTTGCTATAGATTACATCATGTCTGCTATAGACTACATCAAGTATGTTATATACTAAATCAAGCTTGCTATGGATTACATAAGATTGCTATAGATTACATCAATCTTATTATAGACTACATCAGAGGTTATACAAACTACATTAAAGCTTCTACAAATTACATCAAGACCACTACATACTTCATCAAGTCAACATTAAATGTATTCTAATGTTTTCTAGGTCTATCCCAATTTCATTTCACTCAGGCTAACCTATGTGAGTGTGATTTTATATAAGCTAATTAGAATTAATTTTTTAAAAGAGAATAAATAATTATGTAGCAAACTATTGAGTTTTGTTTCCTTGACCTTAATGAGATTGTTGAGTACTATCTTATATATAGGCAAGATCAAATTATCCTTTTGAAGTGTGAAAAACATAGAGAATAATTATTCACTAAGGAGTAGAGTAGAGGTCCATTAAAGAATGGATGGTAAGAGAGGTTTAAGTATGAAATAATTTAATGATTCATAGAAAATATGATAAAAGGGATAAGTAGAGAAGGGCAGAGAGGAAAAAGTCTTAAAAAATAAAGAACAAATTAGAAAGAGAACATAATATGTTTATTTTATTGATAAATAGAAAAAATAATAGAGTAAATGTGAGGTTGATAGGTAGAGATAGATTAGAATTGTACCATCATTTGATGATATAAGCAACTGAGAAATGTGAATGGTTTGAAGAAATTGAGTTAGTGATTGGAAAAGGGGGTTGAAGCATCCTACAGATCAGTATTTACAAATTATGGAGTTGGTGCTTCCTAGCAAGTGGGTGCTTGCTGAATGTTTTTGTCAAGTTGGTGCTTGACTATTTGGGTTTGGTGGCTCAAACTAAGTGGGTGCTCATTAATCCTATTGACTCATTGTATATTTTATTTAGGACATTTAGTCCATGTAGTGATCACTATGGGTTTTCTTCCCTTTAAGGGTTTCCCACCTATATCATGTGTTATTTTTTTATGTTATTTGTTGTGGTTTGATTTCTCTATGGATTCCGTATTGGTGATTGAATACAAAACTAAATAATTATAAGAAAGTTTTAAGAGCTCACTAATTTACCCCCTCTCAATGGTTATGCTTCCAAAAATTGGTGTTAGAGCCATTCCCTTAAGATTAGGGTTGATAGCAAGAAGGTAGATCCTGCAAATCACAATGTCTAGTCATTAAGTAGAAGAAGGGCTTTTGACAAACAAGGCCCCTTTGTTCACTAGAACCTATTATGCCTTTTGGAGCATTAGGATGAAGGCCTATTTGATGGATCTTGGTTTTGACATCTAGAAGTCAAGGGTTTATAGATACACTATCCCTCAAACTCCTCTAATTGATGTTGTAATAAATAAATTAAGTGAGAATAATTCAAAGGATATGAATGTTATTTTGTGTGGATTGGTAGAATTTGAGTTTGTCAAGGTGATGTAATGTGAATTAGCTAAGGTAATTTTGGCCAAGTCAAAACTTATATATGAAGGTGACACTAAGATAAATTTGTCAAAGCTTTAGACCTATAAAATATAGTTTGAAATTTTAAGATAAAGGAATAAGATAATATTTTAGCATATCTTCTTAGAGTTGATGAAGTAGTCAACATAATTAGAGGTCTTGGATAAAAGGTTATTGTGTTAACTATTGTTCAAAAGTTTCTAAGATCCTTGACCCCAAGATTTGACTCAAAGATGGAAGAAGTTAAATAAGTAAAATACTTAGACAAGATATAAATGGATGAGCTTCATAGAATACTTACTGCTTATGAGATGAGGACTGATGATGGAAAATCTTCAGAAAGGGAAGCAACATTCAAAGTTGTAAATAAAACACAAATCAAAAAGGTTGAAATTAACAATGATACTAATATTTATGAAGACAAAGATGAAGCCTTATTTATGAATAAACTTATAGAAGGTTCAATTAGGTACAAAGGCAAGCTACAATTCAAATGTTTCAATTGTGGAAGGTTAGGTCATTTTACTACTAAGTGTCCTTAAAAGGAGAAAACATGATCATGATGAAGATAATGGTGAAGATAATAAAAAGTATAATAAGTTTAACAAAAGTAATAAAAATTTATTCAATAATAAAATGAGTCCATATTTTAAATAAGATAATATCTCTTTTGAAGTTAATGATTCATTTATCTTAGACAGTGATGACTATAGTTCAAACCACTGAAGTGACAAAGACTTTTTCATGGCCATTAAAGTTGAATAAAGGAATAGTTCAAAATAACAAGTCTTCATGGATGATGAAAAAGTGGATGAGGAAGAATTCAAGGTTGATTTTAAGGCATAAATTATTAGTTATTTTAATGAATTAAAGAGTAAAAGAAAGAAAAACCAAAAGTTGAAGTCTTTAGTAAAAAATCATGGAGAACAAATATGTTTCTTGGAAACTAAGATAATTAAGAGTGCCAAAAATGCTAAGAAGGTCAAAAAAAATCTTAATACTTAGTTATAAGAAGAAAATACAAGTCTAAATTCTAATGAAAAAGAGTGAAATAAGTATGAATTTGAGATAGGTTCATTGAAGTCAGATTTAGAACGGTTCACAATCAAAGTGAAAAAATGTCAAAAGTTTGAAAAGAGAAATAAAATTATTGATGACATATTGAATAGTCAAAGGTCACCTATCATCAAAATAGGCCTTGGATACATGTATTATCTGAAGAGTAGTAAGGAAGAACAAAATATCAATAAGCCAAAGACATATGTTGATGCTCTCAAGAAATCTGGGATTATGAATGATAGTCAGAGGTTAGGATAGGTCAAGAAGATTATTGATATTTAGAGATCATATTTTTTCAAGAAAATGAATGAAATAAGGTACATGAATTTATTCTATGGATAATATTTTTCTTGTAATCAATTTGGACATAAAGCTATAGATTTTTGATAAAATGCTAGAAACAATTATGCATGGAGAAGTGATATGAATAGTCATGGATTTCCAAAAATATTATCAAATTCATTTGTCAAAGAGTCAAATATAAATATAAATAGTGTGACTTGTTATAGCTATAATTAAATTAGGCATATTACAAGATTTTATATGTTGGGTTGTGTAAAACCCCCTAGTTAAAATTGGAAGGTGTATGTTCAAGTTGATAAGAAGTTAGAACCTTTGAAAATATTGAAAAAGGAGCAAGAAAATGATGGTCCAAAGAAAGAATAATACATATTAGCACAAGCTACTTTTCACATTCAAGATGAGAGTTTGAAGTGGTACATTGACAGTAGTTATTTAAGCAATATAACATGTGACAAGAATAATTTTTTATCTTTGAAGAAGACTACTAAAGGTACATTCATGTCTGGAAACAATACACTAATTGATATTATTGGCAAGGGAATACTAATTCTTGATAATGGGAAAACTTAAACTGAGAATGTGTTATATGTAAAATGTCTCAAGTATAATTTGTTGAGTGTTAGTCAATGTGGATTCAAGGATATACTCTAAATTTTCATGTTAAAGGATGTGATATAAAAAATAAGTTTAAGAAGATTGGTAGCATATGCTAATAGGACTAAAACTAATTTATATGTTTTAAACGAGATAAAAAATGAAGTGTTTGATGAGTCAAGCAGATGAGAGTTGGCTTTGGAATAGAAGAAAGAGACTATAAAATTTGACAACTTAGTAAAGATAAGTACTAAGAAATCAATTAGGAACATGCCTAAGATCATTAATCGTAAAAACAACCTATGTAAGGCATGTCAATATGGAAAACAAACAAGAATAAGGTTCAAGTTAAAAAAAATATTCAACTAAAAAACCTTTAGAATTGATTAATATAGATCTATGTGTTCTAATTAGAACTAAAAGTATTCAAGGTGAAATTTACTTCATGATTCTTAATGATGATTACACTAGAATGACTTGGGTTGATTTCTTGAAGGATAAATCTAAGGATATAGATAAGTTAAAGGCATTCAAGGTTGTAGTTGAGAATGAGATGGACTTAAAAATCAAGTGTTTAAGATTTGATAGAGGAGGAGAATTTTATTTAAATGAGTTTGATGATTTTTGTATGGAACATGGAATCAAAAGACAATTTTTAGCTGCAAGGACACCATAGCAGAATAGTGTGGTAGAAAGGAAGAACAAGACTATTTAGGAAATGGCTAGGACTATGTTAAATGATTCCAAATTATCTAATATATTTTAGAGATAGGATGTAAACATAACAATAAAAATTCTAAACAAAAGTTAATTAATAATAAAAATTAATAATACCCCTTATGAAATGTGAATAGCTAGACCAACTTCAATGTAACACTTTAGAGTGTTTGGTAGCAGATGATTCATTAGGAGAGATGAAGAGGATATAGGATAATTTGATTCAAAGGATGATGAAGGCATATTCCTTAGATATTATTTCGTGGATGAAACCAGATATAAGAAGGTGAACACACAACTAAGAGTTTATGTAAAGGATCTTGACCTCAAGGAGGAAGAGATAATATCAAAAGGAGTAGTAGAATAAAATCAAGAAGAAGAATATTGGTAATATTCAAGGGTAGATTTTATATTTGTTAAAAAAATCATGTAGAAATTCAAATCATCAGTGATTAATGATAGAGTGAAAACTAGGAGAAGGTTTACGAATAAATTAAAAAATGTAAAGATCTCTATATTTTAAAATATAAAACCAATTTTTTTTTAGAATCTAGAGGTGATAAGCATTTGGGTAAATGTTATGGAGGAAGAGCTCAATTAGATTGAGAAAAATGAGACTTGGGAACTTGTTCCCAGACCTAAGGACAATAATGTCATTGGAACCAAATATGTTTTTAGGAGAAAATTATCTGAAGATGGTTAGGTCACAAGAAACAAAGCAAGGCTAGTATGTAAAGGATAAGCTCCAGCAAAATGTGTTAAATTTGAAGAACTTTTTTCACCTATGATAATACTAGAAGCCATAAGACTATTTTTGACATATGTTGGTTTCAATAGTTTCAAGTTATGAAAGATGGATGTAAAGTCTACATTTATCAATGGAAATTTAAAAGAAGTGTATATAGAGAAACCTAGAGGTTTATCTTTATCAATAAATAAGGACTATGTCTGAGACCTGAATAAAGCATTATATGGGTTAAAATAAACCCCTAGAGCATGATATGCAAGACTTTATAGATATTTTCTTGATCAGAGTTTCAAGAGAGGTGTTGATGATTATAACCTTTACATCAAAATAGAAGGTGAGCATAAATTAATCATAGTTATGTATGTTGACGATATTGTCTTTGGTGGTGACTATGATAAGATATCTAATGAGTTTAAGGAATTAATGCATCAATAATTTGAGATGTCTATGTTAAGGGAATTATCATTTTTTATTGGATTATAAGTGGTTCAATCAAATAAGGGAATCTTTATCTCTTAAGATAACTACATTAGGAAAATGTTGAATAAGTTTTTTATGGAAGACTACAAATCAATAAGTACTCTAATGACAACAAGTTACAAGTTGAGTCAAGAAGATAAATCATCTAAAGTCAATCAAACCTTGTACAAATATATGATTGGAAGTCTATTGTATACTACTACATCAAGACCTAATATAATATAGGTAGTAGGTCTAGTGTCTATATTTTGGGCAAAACCAAAAGAGACACACCTATAAGCAGTTAAGAGGATATTCAGATATATCAAAGGCACTATGGACTTTGATTTGTGGTACTTAAAAGGTAAGGATTTCACTTTGACAACATATACAAATGCAAATTGGATAGGTATCATTGATGATAGAAAGAGCACAAGTGGTGGCACATTATTTCTTGGAAAGAGTCTTATATCATGGTTGATTAAGAAACAACTATCAGTTTCCTTTTCCATAGAAAAAGTTAAGTAAATCATAGTAGCATCATATTATACATAGGTTTTTATGGATAAAACAAATCTTGAGTGACTTTAAGATTAAGAATGATAGTCTAATTTCTATATTTTATGATAAAATAAGTGTCATTAACATCTCTAAGAATCCATTCATGCATTCTAAGTCTAAGCATATTCCAATCAAATATCATTTTCTAATGTATAAGGTAGCTAATTAGATTGTTAAACTAGAGTATGTAACCACAAATGACCAAGTTACATATATTTTTACAAAAGCTCTTCCAAGGGAAACATTTAAGTTCTTTAGAATTGGGAGTAATTAATTCATTTATTAGTCACTAAGGAAGGTATGGACTAAGGGGGGGTTAACCTTTGGGTATCTCTTAGCTCTGAAGATCAAGATTCAAGAGCCTATGACAATCAAAAGATGTTCAAGTGATAGTTAGTAGTATCTTGTAGTTTTCTAAGGAGAAGTTTATAGAATTCTCATTAAGGAAATGGAAATGGATATTATCAGTTTTGAAGAGGAAACACTTTTTTTGGGATCAAATAGTCTTCAGTTGTGCAACCATTCACCATTTATGTCAAAGGGGGAGAATTTTCAAGCTAAGGGGAGAATTAACATGCTGACTATTTTTATGGAGAAATAGTGCAGTAATAGAGATAGCTGATAGAGTAAACTAAGGTCATATTATGGTGCAAATGTATGTTCATTGAATGATAAAATACACTTAGGTCATTGGTTTGTAAATGTTTGGCATCAATGACAAAAGAGGAGTTTATTCAGATGTTATCATTGATGCTAAAGGGTTTGTTATTAAGTAAAGAATATGGTCATTAATGTCAAATAATTTCTACAAGCAACTATGGACCGCATTAGGTATGTTATAGAATACATCAAGCATGTTATGGATTAAATCATGCTTGTTATGGATTACATCAAGTTTGTTATAGACTACATCAAACATGCTATAGACTACATCAGATTTGCTATGGTTTACATTAGGTTTGATATGGATTAAATTAGGCTTGCTACAAACTGCATTAGGGGTTTTATGGACTACATTAGAGCTGCTATGAATTACATCAATACCATCACAAAATTTATTAGGCTAACACTAAATGTATTTAAATGTTTTATAGGTCTATCCCAAATTCATTTGACTTAGGCTAACCCATGTGAGTGAAATTTCATATAATTTAATTGTAATTATGTTTGCAAAAGAAAATAAATTATTATGTAGCTGACTATTGAGTTTTATTTGTCTGACCTTCATGAGATTGTTTAGTACTATGTTTTATATAAGCAAGATCAAATTTTCCTTTTGAAGTGTGAAAAAAATAGAGAATAATTATTTGCTAAGGATTAGAGTAGAGGTCCATTGAGGAATAGGTGGACAGAGAGTCATAAGTATGAAATCATTGAATTGTTCATATAGAATATGCTAAAAGAGATAAGTAGAGAAGGCATAAAAGACATAGTATTTTAAAATAAAGAGTAGAAAGGAAAGAGAGTCTAGTATGTCTATTTGATTGATAAATAGAAAAATAATAGAGTAAATGTGAGGCTGATAAGTAGAGAGAGCAAAATTATACCATCATTTGTTGATAGAAGTATCTGAGAAAGGTGGATGATTTGAAGCAGCTGAGTTGGTGCTTGGTAAAGGGGGTTGAAGCCTCCTATCAATTGGTATCTAAAAATTAGGGAGATGGTGTTTCCTATCAAGTGGGTGATTATTAAATATTTTTGTCAAGTTGGTGCTTGACTATTTGGGGTTGGTGCCTCAAGATGAGTGGGTGTTAATAAATCTTGTTGACTCATTACATATTTGATTTAGGACATGTAGTCCATGGAGTGTTCACTATGGATTTTCTTCCTTTTAAGGGTTTCCCACCTATATCATGTGTTATGTCTTTATGTTCTTTATCATTGTTTGATTACTCTATGGATTCTATATCGATGCTTTATTAGTGAAATAATTAATTACAAAAAAGTTTTAAGAGCTCACTAATCACCCCCCGCCCTCTTAGTGGATGTGCTTACAACACACTATTTTTAGGTCACAAGTATAAAACCACCACATACGGTTATGAAATTTCCTCATTTCATGATGAAGCTTCCACATATATAACTACATCACTATGGATAAATGTGTTGTAAATGGGTGATTTTAACACATAGACCAACTTTTTTGACACAAAGAGTGTTGGTTTTATTTCTAATGAAGAAACTGAAAGATGAAGGTTAGAAATGACTCAGAAAAGAAATTTCAAAAGTTTAAAATGAATAAAAGGGGCTAAAGAGAGAGGCAAGAAAAATTTTAGAGAGAACTAGCCTTGAGAATATTTATGGAGATCATTTCATCATCATTAATTTTTTTAGAAATGTTGCACCATGTAATTTTTGGGTGTATACATGAACTAATCAAGTATAGTAGAACTGACTTGTGTATGTGTAAACTATTTTGAGAGTTTGGAGATGTCTATGTAGGATATCTAGTAGGTTTAAAAAATAAAATGAGATTCATATATGTATGTGAAAATAGAATAAAAAACATGACACACAAGATAAAATACAAGTGTGAGAGGATGATATATTAGGACCTTATTTGAGTGCTCAAGTCATGTGTGCTAAATGTGTGTCAAGCTTATCAATATCAAGTACCAAAGACTAGATTTTAGTATATAAAAATTCCACATTTTATTATATTAATGGAATTGATAGAATAAAAGGATAAATTATAATTAAGTGTGTACAACACACTTTTCCTTCTGGGAGATGGCTCCAAATGTGTAGCTTTTCTCCATGCAAGCCTACAATGAAACTTAAGTAGCCAAAGTACATGCATGAGTTTTAAAATATTAAATTGAAAATTTAAAGAGAAAGGGTTAAATTACACTTGTGTGTTGGTGGAAACCATGTTTCCATTGAAACATGTTGGATATAATGCTTCCTTTTTGAAACATTAGAGGATAGTGCTTCATTTTTGAATCACATAGAGAATTGGGGTATCATGCATAAAACATGTGTTAATATGTAGGATATTTAAGTCAGAATGAAAAATGCCCGATCTCTCATGAATGTGGGTAAAATGACATAATGTACTAACCCAAATAACTATGTAAGAAAAAGAGAGAGATATAAGTCCAGGTTTACTCAAATAACTAACTACATAGGTAAATGAGAGAAACATTAAGGTTCACTCAAAGAAAGTGAATAAAACATTATGTATGGATTATAGATTAAATTATAATTTTTATCTCTAGTTTGATCCATGTAAAAAAAAATGCATGATCGAAAGGGAATGAACAAAGTTTGTGCCTTCATCAAGTATGCAAGTTTGATTGTGTAGTGTCACTCAATGTAAAATAAAATGTTGTATTGAAATAGATTGCAATTTTATCAGAATATTGAATAGGTTATGAATGTGCAAGGTGAAAAATTAACCTTTTAATTAATGTGTTAGAATTTATACTATATAATTCATTTGGGGATAAATCTAGATTTAGTTCATTTGAGGCAAAACTGAGATTTATAAAATCCTTCCATTTTCACAATAGTTTGTGTTATCCAAATTTGAATTTTTGTCAAATTGGGTCAACCCCTAAAAATTTAAACTTTTTAAAAGGTTCATATATTTCTTATATAGGTCTCATGTTGGTCTAAACATCTCATCCATCCCTGCTCTAGCCTTGGTCTAAGCCTAGCTTCCTTATACTAGTCTAGTCAACCTAAGTCAACTCTAGTAAAACATGGTCAAAGGTATGAATTATCTTTAAAATGTCATAATATGGTATCTTATATGTTATAATGTGTTTATAAGTCATAAAATTGTCCTTCACCATGTTTCATATGAAACAGGGGCATTTTGGTCATATTTTGTCTTATTAAATGACTTGTATGGACTTTCAAGGAAGCATATTTGTCACAAATGTGAATTTGAATGTAAAGAAGGTCAGGATATGTAAATAATTAGTCATATGTTATATAAATAAGTATTTTCATGTAGAAATATGTAATTTCTCCTTGAAAATAGGCCATTAATGGCACTTGTACAGACTTGTGAAGCTCACCTTCAGCTTAAAACATGAGAATGTGTATCTTCAACTCCCAAAAGTCATTTCCATGTCTAGTATGTTGAGAAAAGGTCAAAAAGTTCAGATTTTTCTTGTGTTTCATCCTTTCTCCTTCACAATCCAAGAAGGGTCAAGTTTGCATACTTGGTACAAGCCGTATAGGTAGAGTTGGGAGGAGTGCTCTTGGGGGTTGAAAGGAATATGAATTAGTTTCATTTTCATGATAATAATTTTTAGTTTCATGGATTATTCTTTATGAACCATCACTTATACTCCAGGCAAAATTTTATGCTTCTTCATCCAAGCGGGGTCCATGTTTGATCCTGTTTCATAATCTTGTTGTTGGTTTTGATAATTTTTATTGTTTTAGGTGTTTATCAAGGTCTCTCCATAGATATTTTAGTGTCATTATAATTTTTTAGGTCTCAAGGATTCATAAGACTCTCCTAGGCTTGTTATTGATCATAGATCACCCTCACTACCTTGCAACTCAAAATTATGCACCTATAAATGCCTTGAAGCAGGTTTTCTCACTTAAATATGAAAGCATGAATGTTGTTTCATATGTTTTGAGTAATGAAAGTGTAATTTATGATCAAAATGAGAAATATGGAGCAAATAAGCATGCATTTACACTATAACATCATACCTGCTTCCTATTATCCACCTACAAGTGGTCTTGATAGAGGATGAAATAGTCACATAGGTTTTTTGAAACATGTAATTAAAATTATTTTATATTGAAATGATGGAATGGTATGCTAGATAAAGTTTGAAGTGTGAATTTCCAAGTGGAGAATGAAGGTCATCTTTAAAGATGACAAAACTAAGATTGAGACCATTTTTCCTAAAATGGTAAAATAGTGCACCAGATACTTTTGTGAAACCCAACTAAGGATGAAGAGCTTATATTTGAGAACCCTTAGTGCATTAATGTAGAATACTATACTAAATAAAATGACCCTAAAAATTTAGATAAGTATATGATAAGGGGAAAGGGTTGATTAGGGTCTCAAAGTGGCCTCTAAACACACTGAGTTTAGTCAATAACATCTACATGATTGAGAGTTAAATATAATTTTTTTCACCAAATGTCTCAAATGTAAACCATGCTTTCTTGTGTGGGTAGTTTTTATGATATATTAAGAAATTTTGAAAGCTCAAGTGATCATTATAATAAATACTAGATATTTTGTGACCTCCCAACTCATTTCTTGTTTGTACACTGAGATAGGTTAACCTATAGCTCAAAATTAATATAGGGTTGAAAAAAAAGGTCTAAAACCTACATTAGATTACTATTATATATTAAAAACATATCATGAAGCTAAGAAACAAGGAAAAGAAGAATTTATAGTAATCATGCACTCTATAACACACCATGTAGTTCATATAGAAGCATAAAGTGTGTACCTATAGGTGAGAGTAGATAGTGATCTAGGATATGAGTCTTGGTGATATTTTAGCACAATAAAGGTAGTTATAAGGTGAATTTCATCACTAGTTGATCATAAAACCTAATATGGAACTTATTAACATCAAAACCATGACTTACATGATCCAAAATAACACCTATAGGTAGGGAAGGAAGAGAAATTATCACAATCAATCAAGGCCAACATGTTGCCTTGAGAACCCAATGATGGGAAAAGGGTTTTGTGGTAATGAAAGTCATAAATGAGTCTTGGATACAACTCCAACATGATTTTTACACCTTAAAAATATCCAATCCAATTAAATACAAGCCTACAATAGGGTTTAAAATAAGCAAGACACAGTGATCCTTGGTTTCCTGCACACAGTCCTTAGTTGAGAGTCTATCTTGAAAATGATGCAAGTTAGAGGGTCAAATCACCTCAATAGAAGTTGAAATTTGGTACAAGTCATCCTTGAAAGTTTTATAATAAAATCTAATAGTTTTTTTATGATAAATTGGGGAAACATGCCCTTATTTTGTCTTAGAGGTAGGGCACTTTTACCTTGTATAAAGAGGTAGTTTTGAGGGAAAAAGATGAAATGGTGAACTAAAAGGTTTAGAGACCCTTAAATATGATTGGATAAGCTAGGATAAATCCATAAAAACATAAAAAACCAAGCTATATGGTTTAAAATCAAATAGGGTCTCCTATGAAATAAAGGTTACAGTCAACACCATGAGGGATAATGAAGCCTATTGCTAGGAAAAAGGGCATTTTCATTTATGGCCTTGGTGGAGCATTATAGCTTATTTAATCACATATATGGTATGTGAGTATATGCTTTTTGGCCATCAAAATGTAGGAAAAAACATCAAAATACCATTTTGATTATTAATTATAGGTGAACTTATGGAAACAAGGTTAGGCCTAAGGCAGATTGGTAGGTCAATTGTATTTGCAGTATGAGATGACATTTCCAATAGTTAGAGACACATTTTTGGGGCCATGCCAGAGGTGATTTAAAATTCAATTTTCATATTTGTCCATCAAAAGCCATTTTCTTGAATAGAAGGCATATAAACCATACAAAAGGCATAAAAAGAACATAAATAGTCATCTTATAACACTTTGAACTTCTCCAAGGATTTGCGTTGAAATATGGGATGATTAGAGATGTTAGAGGAAGTCACTAAGATTCTCTTACAAAGATTTATTAGGGGGTTTAATGTGCTAATTCTATGAATAGTGCCTAAGACTAAAAATGATAATAAACCCTTACAAACCCTCCTTCAGGACTCAACTAGAGGAATATTGAAATTAAAGCATCCATATGGGGTGGAAATGACATGAAATAAACTTATAGCTATAGAAGATCTCTAGGGACTAGACACATGCAACTCTATTGTAACCTACTTCAATAATAAAGTAGAATAGCAAAAACAAATCTAAATATGACTAAAATATATTAAAATATATGATAATAAACAAGCCACTTTAAGGGGGAAGCCTCCACAAGATTCAATAAGAGTATAATTCACAATATGATGATAAATAATTACCCACTACCTCCTATATAGTCTATCTAGGCCATGGTTACTCCATAGGCCAACCTACTAACCAAATGAATTTATAGATAAATGTGATATAACATCAAAGAGGGATAAGTAAGCTAGAAGTTGGCTATTACTATCCTAATACATGTGATAGCTTAGGGGCATAGCATGCCCTTCCCCTTCAAACCAATGTTGTCCTCAACATTGAACAACTCTGGATGTTATTGTAAAAAATCTTCACCTTCCCAAGTTACATCTTCAATGTTTAGTTTCCCTAATCTCTCTAGTTATGAACCTCTTACTACGTGCTTGGAGGATCTTCTTTGGTTCCAAAATGACTCGTCCTTCTTCATCTAGTTTTGGGAGCTCTGTCTAGGTTGAAACTTTCTGTCTAGTGACCTTCAAATAGAAAACATGAAATACTGGGTGTATGTGAGATGAATGAGGTAACTCGAGCTTGTAACCCACAATTCCAATTTTTTATAGAACCTGATAAGGACCATAATACTTAGGAGTAAGTTTGTTTTCATTTTTCTATTGCTTCAAGTAAATATAATTGTAAGGTTGTAAACATACAAACACCCTATCAACCACCTCAAAATTTCACTCACTATGGTGTTAATCTACTTTTTGGTTCATCATGTTTTGTGCCAAGGCCAAATTCTCTCTCAAACTAGCCAAAACCTCTTGTTGATGTTGAATGTGCTCCTCCACATCTCGAACCTTGGTTTGCACCTTTAATGAATAAGTGATGGTAACCATATAGTGCTAGAAATGGAGACATTTTAGAATAGGTATGGAAAGATGTGTTATACCACCATTATATAAGTGGTATCCATTTAACCCAATGTTCTTGTTTATCTGATATAAAACAATGGATATACCCCTCTAAAAATTTGTTAACCACTTCTATTTGTCTATCAGATTGGGGGTGGTAAGATGAGATATGAGCTAGCTGAGTACCCAAATAAGAAAATAGTTTAGTCCATAAATTACTAGTGAAAATAGGATCATGATCACTCACAATTATTTTTTGGGTTCCATGTAATTTTAGAACTGCTTCCAAAAAAATAGCTGCTACTATACTTGCTAAAAAAGGGTGTGAGAGAGCACAAAAATGGGTATATTTTGTAAGCCTATCCACAATGACCAAGATAACATTCTTACCTTTAGAAAAAGGCAACCCTATAATGAAATCCATGGAAACCTCCTCCCACCATTGACTAGGAATTGCTAACAGTTGTAACAGACCTAGGGTCTTAACTATCTCACATTTATTCTATTAGCATATCTAGCATTCTAACACAAACTTTTATACATATCCCTTGATTCCTTCCCAAAATAATTATTTCTTAATTTTGTTATAATTTTTCAATAACCCTGAGTGTCCCCCAATTGGTATGCATGGAAATCCACAAGAATCTTATGCTTAAGCTCTAAATTTTTGCACAATTATAACCTACCCTTATACCATAAGACATTACCTTTCCATTCAATTTTGTCAGAGGCTAAAGTACCTTGCTAGAAATTTTGAATTAGAACTTTTGTATACTTGTCTTACTCCCATTCTAACCTGGCTTCATCCACCTAATCTACTTGCAACATGGACATTACACAAAATAATGCTTTTGTTGATGTATCTCATCTGGATAGTGCATCTGCTACTACATTATCTTTACCTTTCATGTAGATGATTTCAAAATCATAACCCAACATTTTGGTTACCTAATTTTTTTGTTCCTCAAATGGTAATCTTTACTCCAAAAAGTATTTGAGACTATCATGATCCGTTTTCACCTTAAAGTGTCTACCCATCAGATAGGGCCTCCATTATTTAACTGCATGAAGAATAACCATCATTTCTTTCTCGTAGATAGGTTTTTTTAGATTCTTACCTTTGAATTGATGACTCTTAAATGTAATGGGTCTTCCTTCCTACATTAGTACCACTCCCAACCCAGATCGAGAAGCATTATATTCAATAATGAATGTCTTTGAAAAGTTTGGAGTAGCCAAAATTGGAGTTGTGCACATAGCTAGTTTTAGTTTCTCACATGATTTGGTGGTGGCATCATTCCAATGGATGACATCCTTCTTTAGAAATCTAGAAAGTGGAGCTGCCATGCTGCCATAACCTTTCAATAATCTTTGGTAGTAACTTGTTAGTCTTAGGAAACCTTAGAGGTTTTTAAAAGTTTTTGGCATGGGCTATTCTATCATATCTTTGATCTTCTAGGGATCAACTTTGACACCTTCATGGGAAACAATGTGACCTAGGTACTCTACCTCCTAAACTCCAAAAGCAAATTTGGATGGATTTAAATAAAATTGATGATTTTCCAAAACTATCAACACCTATTTCACATGTTTTAGATGTGCTTCCCATGTCTGACTATAAATCAATATGTCATCAAGGAAAACTAGCACAAAATTCCTTAAAAAAGGCCAAAAAATAATGTTCATCAAGCTTTGAAAAGTAGATGGTGCATTTGTAAGACCAAAGAGCATTACCAAAAATTCAAAATGGCCCTCATGTGTTCTAAAAGTAGTTTTATGAACATATTCATCCCTGATTATAATTTGATGGTACCCTGAATGAAGATCTAATTTCATGAAATAATTAGCACCATGCAACTCATCAAGTAAATCATCAATTACTAGAATAGGAAACTTACCTTTGATGGTGTACTTGTTGAGTTCCCTATAATCTGGGCACATCCTCTATGTGTCATCCTTCTTCCACACCATGACCATTGGTGATGAATATGCACTTTGGTTGTGCTTGATGATCCCTACCTCTAGCATCTTATGGACCATATTTTTGATTTCACTCTTCTACGCATATAGATATCTATATAGTATGATATTTGGTGGTTGACTCCTTGGAAGTAGTTGAATGGCATGATCATGTTCTCTTTTTGGTGATAGTCCTTTTGGCATGACCCCAAAAATAAATGGGTGGTCATCAAGAATCATCTATAGATCTAGATGTGTAGATGCCTATGTGGGTTGAAATTTTTTGGAACATAATCATGCAATAATTCCCTCTACCCCCTTTTTTAGCATCTTGGTCATATGATGTGAACTAATAAATTACAGAGATTTTTCCTATAATCCATGTAGTTCAATTTTCCTACCTTTAGATTAAAAGCACATGAATAGTTCCTGGAAGTTCATCTCAATGGTACCCAAGGTTATGAGCCATTGGACTCCAAAAATAATGTTTTTGCTACCCATGTGAATAGAAAACATAGGAGAATCAAAATTGTACTCACCCATAACAAGCTTAATACTATGGCATTTACCTAAATAATTAATTGTGCCACCATCTGCAATCATGACCTAAAATTTTTGTGTTAGGTAGATGAGATAGTTCAATTAAGTGGCCAACTTATGGTTGATGAAGTTATGTGTGCTACCCAAATCAATCAACACTATCACCTTCTATTTCTTGAGGAAACCCACCACCTTAAGAGTTTTTGGAGTGCTGAGACCTATAATTACATGACAAGAGATTGTAAGTTGGGAACCTTTAGGTACCTCCTCTATCTCTTCCTCATCATCATTGGAGGAATAATATTCTTCTTTATCTTCATTAGATCCCTCAATGTAGAATAATTTCTTATTAACACATCTATGTCCTTTTCTCTACTTGCTATCACAACTGAAACATAATCCTTTTGCATGCTTCTCTTCAATTTGTTGAGGGGTCAATCTGGTAGGTGGAGGAAATGTTGGTATCAATATGCTATGATATTTGAAGTGAGTGAATGGTTTCTTCTTTTTTTATATGAATTTTTCCTCAACTCTGTGTTCCATGATAATATAATTAGAAATCTTAAGTGGATTAAACATGCATACCTCATGTCGAAGGTGTTCCTTGAGTAAACCCAAAATAAGGTCATTCAAGTTCTCCTCAGAAATTGTCTCCACACATAAGGATAGGTTCTAAAAATGATGAATATAATCCTTGATGGATCCAGTCTATCATAATTTTACCATTTGGATGAAGTAATTCTCTATCACACTATTTCCATAGTGTAATACAGCTCCTCTATAAAAGTTGACCAGGTGACACTGAGAGTCATACTTTTCTTTTTAGCATATAACCATCAATACCAAATGAATTAATCAGGTTCAAGATAAAAAGATTCCATGGTAACCTTCTATCCACCTGGGATCTGATGTAAATTGAAAAAAATTCTCGATTTGGTTGATCTAATTGAGTGTATCTTTTCCATCAAATTTGTGCACATCTACCTTTAGTAACAGGTTCCTCTATGGCAATGTAGTTGTATTTGAAGTAGACTAGTTGGGACAACCACCCTAGTGGGATTATGAAATAATGATAGCTAGATTATTTGACTGATTATTTTTCAAATCCATCATGATATCTACCAAACTATCTTGTATGGATTTTCATATTAGATTGTATGCTTTACACCTCACTTTGAATGCCTTGTACACTATATTCAAGTTGGCTCACTTTGTGATCTATGTCAAAGAACCTTGGTAAAAATGATCTAGTACATCCCCCTTCTAACTCCATCTCTTCCTTGTTAGGAGTTTTATCACCCTTTCCTTGGATCCGAGTTTGTGGACTTGCCATAAAAGGGCTTTATGATGTCGACCTTGATTGGCACTTTTGACCCAACATTGACCAAGTGATTTTGGAATTACGTCAGCCTCAAATCATAACATACCATATCCAATTTTTTCTAAGATTTCCAAAAATGTAAATAACTCAAATTTTTTTTGTGAATTACGCACTATAGAGCAATTTTATGAGAAACCCTAAAATGGTGATGACTTCTATAAAATAGATCCAATTAATCTAAAATTTTAATGGAATATTAATTTAATTATTTTTAACCTCTAGTAAAAAAATTTAAGATAAATTATAAATTTTTTTATATATATCCAAATTTTAAAACATTAGGGTTTTGCCCACAAGATTGCCCAAATCATAGCTTTGATACCACTTGTAATGAAATTACTTAAAAAATAGAGTATAATAGAAAAAATATATCCGAATATGACTAAAATATATCATATTGTATGATAATAGACAAGCCACTTCAAGGAGGCAACCTCCACAAGCTTTAATAAGAGCAGAATTCATAATATGATGATAAACTTACCCACTACGTCCTATATATAGTCTATCTAGCCCATGATTACTCCATAGGCTGACCTACTAACCAAATGAATGCATAGATAAATTTTATATATCATAAAATATGGATAATTAAGCCACAAGTCAGATATTCCTATATTAATACATGTAATAGGTTAGGGGCATAACAAGGTACACCATAGCTTATTTTGAAAGATTTATTTGTTTTTTAGGTATGAAAGAGTTTTAAAGGATAAAAACACATTTGGGATATATATTATGACTTATTATAAGTCCTTATTTCCATTTATTGATCTATATTATCTCCCAAGTGTGGTTACTATCCCTCTCATCTCAGCTAATCTAGTGGGTAGATAGTGAACACTTAGTGAAAAATGGTGAACCTCCAATTGGGAATCTTTTTAAGGCCTGATTGATAAAAATAATGAATTGGAAATTATTTAAATGTGTCATTACTCCTTGTGCATGGATCATATTTTATAATTATGAAGGTTTTAGGTGCCAAGTGTGAGAGGTGCATGAGGAGTTATTTGTGACTATTTAAGATGATTACTCATAGTCAAAAGAATATAAATGATTAAGGATAAATAAAATGAATATGGAGACTTTTTAATAACCTATCCCCCTTATATTGATCATAATACCTAACCCTATTTATTTGAGAAGGAGTTTTGTTAAGGCAAATCATGAAAATAGTTTCTTATGCAAGCACAAGAGTATCTATGCCACATGGAGGAGTTAGACAAGTTGAGGGACATTTTTCTTTGTTTTTATTGAAATAAATATCTCATGCAAAACTACATGAATTTTATAACTAGTTATACTTACTTGTAAAGTGTCTTAGTGAATCTTTAGCTTCACTCTCTCTCTCTCTCTCTCTCTCTCTCTCTCCTCTCATAATTGTTATAAATTCTAGCCTTTTTGGCTGTTATATTCATCTCTCCACCTAGGTATGGTGAAGCCCTACCAAAAAATTTCCTTGAATAAATGAATAATGTTGTTTTAAATCATTAAATATTTAAATAATTTCATGCTATAGTTTTTGGTCTTGTGCAAGTGTATTTTGCCTACCTTCACATGTTACTCTTCCTAGTGCCTTGTGTGATTTAAGAGCTCTTTTTTATAGGTCAACGAGAAGTGTTTAATGTGGATTGAAGGTGTAGTTAGTAGATTATTTATTAGTTTGTTTAGAAGGCCTATTATCTAAGTCCTCCTAGCCTATAATCTCTCTAAGACTCCATTCTTGAAACATTGATGAAGAAAGGGAGTGTTCCATTGGATGAAGTGTATGTGTAGGCCTATCTTTGGTTCCAAGTGCATTGTAATTAGTGTGAATAGAGAAAATATTTGGTGTATCACCTCCCATATATTATATATTTTTTTCATTTATCCTTATCTCTTTTCACCCCTAAAAGTTAGTAATAGGTTTGCGTTATAGTGATACATCAAGGGAACTAGTTCTAATCTAGAGATCCACTTCAACCTTGGGTCACCCACAACCTTGAGGCCATTTTATTATGACACTTGAATAAGGAGAGACTTATCATCTCTTCAAAGGGTGAAATTTTTATTTATAATAGTTTTATCATAATTAAAATAATAGTTTTTAGGTTTTTGTAAAGAATAAATGATCATACTTTCAAAATTTTTAATGTGATTTTACATTTTAGGCTGTTTATATTTAGTTACTTTATATTTAACAAAAGTGGGTGCAATTTTTTATTAATCTTATCACGGTCATATATTTAATCCCTACTAAGCTAGTGTAAATTACCACTCTTGTACTAGACTAAAGACATGCAGTTTTAAAGGAGCTAATTTATGGTTCTATTTCAGGGTATAATTGAGTACATACTTTCTAGTTTTATCCTTTATTTAGATTTTTTTTTTAATATTAATTATAGTGGGTGAGTACATATTTTTGGAATTAACTATAAGGTCTTATTTTAATGTAATACTCACTTTGAAAATATTAAGTCATGATCCTTGTCCAAACTAACATCATAGATAAAATACTTCCAATTAGGGATTACACTACAAAATTTAAACATTGACCTAACATTTGTATGTTTATAATATGTATGTCTTGGTTATGCATATTAAACATTATTAGGATGTGTTTAACCCTAATTTGGAGAATAATTTATCTTACTTTGGTTTATATTTCAAGGATATAGAAATGATAGGGTATAAGGTGAATATCATATCTATAATAGGCCAATTAATGTGTTAAACTTAGATGTATCATATGCTGAATTTATAATACTAAGATAGGCTATTAATGGAAAGTATAACTATATTAGATATATAAATTAAATAATATAAAGTAATTAGATATTTATGATTCTAATACAATTCTATATCTAGTACAGATGGGAACAAGGTAGGAAGATAGTTATAGAATAGTTTTCAGATTCTAGATTTGACACCTCTAGCTCTCTAGACACTTGCATAAACCTAAGATAGTTATGTCAAAACTAGTGTCTAAGTTTAAAGATAATGTTATGTAAGGAATATGAACTCAAATAATATGAAACCAATTATATGTTTTTGGGTTTCAATTCACCTTCAATCTGGTGCATGTAGATATAAGTCATTGACTATCACTCCTAGTGAAATGGTAAAATCTTAGCTTTCCATCTTCAATCTGACCTTGGGAATAATGGGCTAGTCGGCACATGATGTCAAACTAACCTATAATGACCTCACTATTAAAAATCATTGCCAATATAGTCAATACTCCAAAAAAGGTCCTCAGACTCATATAGTTCTCCCTTATATTTTGTCTTGTGTGTGAATCATGTAATGTGTGTAAAATAGGTACAATAGTGACCTAGCTCATAACTTGGAAAATATGACCTTATGACTATTAATCTAGTACTTTAGACTTGTAGCTGGTTAGTTCCTTTTATTGATATAAAAGTAGTATATAATAGGAAATATTTTGGTAAACTGAGTGCTTCTTAAGTGATCTTTTGGTCTGATTACTAGGTGAAGAATGAGTGAGGGTTGATATTTTATTTATACCAATCCTATCATGAGATAAATCACATTAAATCACTTAGGTCAACCATTTTAATTCATTTCATTTATAAATTAGAATACATTAGGGCCATGGCCACTTGCATCAAGATAGGATAATAATGTCGATGCTACTATCTGTCTCATACATTGGTGTCTAGGGAGAAGAGAGTAAGCATAGGCTCAAAACTTGTAGAGGTATAAGATAAGTATATTTTAAGTATTATAGACAAGATAGTGATATTCCCCTAACCAATCACATGTATAGGGTTATAAATAACTGAATTATGGCTTACTTATCCCTCTTTGATGTTATATCACATTTATCTATACATTCATTTGGTTATTAGGTCAACCTATGGAGTAATCATAGCCTAGGTAAATTATATATAAGGGGAAGTTATTTGTCATCATATATTTTGAATTATGCTCTTATTAAATCTTGTGGAGGTTTTCCCCTCAAAGTGGCTTGTATTTTATTCATATATTATGTTATGTTTCATTTATATTGTGATATATTATTATTCTAATTTATTGTTGAATTAATTTCATTACAGTTGGTATCAAATCTATGATTTGGGTAATCTTGTGGGAATAAACATAATTTTATATATTTTATTGTATATTTCAATCCATTGAAAATTTTCCTATAATGTTTTTAATTAAATTGGGGAACTAGTCAAGGAAATCACACAAAAAAAATTAGCAGTTGGAGGTTAGTTTTGTGCACATTATTTAAAAATGTTTTTCATATATTTTCCATATAATGCAAAATTCAAGGATTTTTTTGAGTTATTTACTTTTTTGGAATGATTATAATAATCTAGCTAGGGAATTTTCTTTGTATTTATTGATTTTAGGCCAACATAAGTACAAAAATGCTTGGTCAAAATTGGGTCAAAAGTGCCAATAAGGGTTGGCATTGTCAATCCCTTTTATGGCATGTATGAAAACTAGGGGCGAAGGAAAGGGTGATAAAACTCTAGGTGAAACTCATCACAAGGAAGATATGGAGTCAAAAGGGGGAGTTATTCAATCCTTTATAAGATAATCTGGCTAAGGCATGTTCTTTGTATTTATTGATTTTAGGCCAACATAAGTACAAAAATGCTTGGTCAAAATTGGGCCAAAAGTGCCAATAAGGGTTGGCATTGTCAATCCCTTTTATGGCATGTATGAAAACTAGGGATGAAGGAAAGGGTGATAAAACTCTAGGTTAAACTCATCACAAGGAAGATATGGAGTCAAAAGGGGGAGTTATTCGATCCTTTATAAGATATTTATTTGAGATAGATCATAAATTTAGCTAGATTGACTACATTATGTAAGGCATACAATATCATATGAAAGCCATAAAATATAGTTTGGAAAATATCATGATGGATTTACCAAAAAAATTAGTCAAATAATCCATATATCATTATTATGCAACCCCACTAGGGTGGATCTCCCAACCAAAATAATCAAAGTCCAAGTACCTTTCCATAGAGGAACTTGTTACTAAAGGTAGATATGCACAAATTTGATGAAAATGATTCACTCAATTAGATCAATTAAACGGATATTTTTTTTATCTTCATCAAATCCCATGTGGATAGAAGGTTATCATGGAATCCTTATATCTATAACCTAAACAATTCATTTGGTACCAATGGTTGTGTGCTCAAAATAAAAAGATGACTCTCAGTGTCACCTAGTTAGTTTTTATAGAGGAACTATAATTACACTATAACAATGGTGTGAAAAAGAATTAATTTAGTCAACTAGAAAATTATGATAGACTAGCTCAGTCAAGGATTATATTCATCATTTTCAGAACTTATCTTTATGTGTGGAGATAATTTTGGAAGGGAACCTAAATGGCTTATTTTTGGGTGGCCTTAAGCACCACATTCAATATGAGGTATGCATGTTTAATCCACTTAAGGTTTTTGATTTTACTATCATGGCATGAAGGGTTGAGGAAAAAATCATATCCAACAAAAATTATCCTTTCACTCACTTCAAATATTATTGCATAACAACACCATCATTTCTTCCACCTACCAAATGACCCCTTAACAAATTGAAGATAAGTGTGCAAAATTATTATGTTTTAGATGTGACAATAAATGGATAAAATGACATAGATGTGATGAAAAGTAGTTATCCTACATTGAGGGATACAATGAATATGATGAAGAGGATGATGCCTCTAATGATGATGATGAATAAATAGAGGAGGTAACTGAAGATTCCCAACTACAATATCTTGTCATGCAGTTTCAAATATTATCACTTCTCAAACACTTAAGATGGTGGGTTTCCTTAATAAATAGAAGGTGAAAGTGTTGATTGACTAAAGGAGAACACATAAATTCATCAACCATAATTTGGACGCTCAATTAAATTATTTCATTTACCCATCACCATAATTTTAGGTCATGATTACAAATGGTGGCATGGTCAATTTTTTAGGGAAATGCCATAATATTAATCATTGTATGGGTGAGTAAAATCTATATTATCCTATGTTTTTTATTACCATAGGTGGTGTAGATATTATTTTAGGAGTCTAATAGATCACAACCTTGGTTATAATTGAGATTAAATTTAAGTAATTATTCATGCACTTTCATTATAAATGAAGGAAAATTAAAATACATGGATTATGAAAAAAATATCCATAATTGATTAATCCACATTAGATGATACAGATGCTAAAAAAGGGGAACATATTTATAGAATGATTATGCTCCATAGATTTTCAACCCAAAAATGCATCTACACATCATGATATACAAATGATTCTTGATGAACACCCATCTATTTTTGGGGCCATGACAAAAGGACTACAACCAAAATATAACATGATCATGCCATTCAAATACTTCTAGGGAGTCAATCACAAAAAATCAGATCTTATAGATATCCATATGCACAGAAGAGTAAAATAAAAATTTGGTCCATGAGATGATAGAGGTAGGGATTAGCAAACATAATTTGAGTACATATTCATCGCTAGTGGTAATGGTGCATAAGAAGGATGACACATGGAGGATGTGCCTAGATTATGGGAATCTCAACAAGTACACCATCAAATATAAGTCTATTATTTTGGTAGTTGATAATTTACTTGATGAGTTACATGGTGTTGTTTATTTAAAACAATTGGATCTTTGTTCAAAGTACCATCAATTAGAATCAGGGATGAATATGTTTATAAAATCACTTTTAGGGCCATTATGATTTTTTTGTAATGCCTTTTGGTCTTACAAGTGCACCATATAATTTTTAGAGCTTGATGAACACTATTTTTAGGCCCTTTTTAAGCAAGTTTGTGCTGGTTTTCTTTGATGACATATTGATTTATAGTAAGACATGAGAATCACACTTTTAACATGTGTTTATAGTTTTGAAGTAGCATCAAATTTATGTGAAACCATCCAAATGTGCTTATGTATTACAAGAGGTTGATTACTTGGATCACATTGTATCTCATGAAGGTGTCAAAGTTGATCCTCAAAATACCAAAGCTATAGTGGAATGACCAATGTTGAAAACTCTCAAAAACCTCTAAGAGTTCTTAAGACTAACATGTTACTATAAACAATTTGTGAAAGGTTATGACAACATAATAGCCCCACTCACAACATTGCTAAATAAGGATTCCTTCCATTGGAATGATGTAACCACTAAAATTATTTGAGCATATGAAAGTAACTATGTGTAACACCCTAGTTTTGGCTACTCCAGACTTTTAAATGATATTCATTGTTGAATGTGGTGCTTCTAGATCAAGGTTAGGAGAAGTGCTAATGTATGAAAGAAGACCCATTGAATTTTAAAGTCATAAATTCAAATATAAGAATCTACAGAAACCTATCTATGAGAAATAAATTATTTCTATTCTTCATATAGTAAAACAATAGAGGCCCTATCTATTGGGTAAACACTTTAAGGTGAAATAGATCATGATAGTCTCAAATACTTTTTGGAGTAAAGATTATCACCAAATAAATAAGAAAAGTAGGTAAAAAAATGTTGGATTATGATTTTGAAATCATAAACAAGAGAGGTAAATATAATGTAGTAGCATATGCACTATCTAGATAAGATACATCTATATAAGCATTCATTTATGCAATGTCCATGTTGTATGTAGATTGAGTGGATGAAGCTAGGTTAGACTAGGAGCAAGGTAAGGATAAAAAAATTTTGATTCAAAATATCCAACAAGACTATATAGCCTCTAAAAAAATTTAATGGAAAAGTAATGACCTATGGTATAAGGATAGGTTATATCTATGTGTAAAGATTCAAAGCTAAAGCATAAGGTTCTTGCAGAGTTACATGCATCTCCAATTGGAGGAGACTTTGGTTTATTTAAAACATATCATACAATCAAGAAAGAAGTATTTTTGGAAGGATTAAAGGGGGATGTACAAATTATTTTGGAAAATTTATTAATATTCCAGGAAAACAAATGTGAGACATTTAAGACCCCAAGTATATTACAACCTTTAGCAATTCCTAGTCAAAGGTTGGAGGATGTTTCCATGGATTTCATCATAGTTTTGCCTTGTTAAAAAGGTAAGAATGTTATCTTGGTGATTTTGGATAGGCTTAAAAATTATGCCCATATTTTTTCCTTTTCACACCCATTTACAATAAGTACAGTAGCAGCTATTTTTATGAAAGCAATTATAAAATTACTTGGAAACCCAAAAATAATTATAAGTGATTGTGAGCCTATTTTTACTAGTAATTTTTGGACTAAATAATTTGAATTTTTGGGTTCTTAGAAATATTATAGCTCATATTACCACCCCCAATCTGATGGATAAACAAAAGTGGTTAATAAATGTTTTGAGGGGTATCTCAATTATTTTGTATCAAATAAGTAGGAACATTGGGTTCAATGGCTACCACTTATAGAATGGTGGTATAACACATCTTTTTATACCTCTTATAAAATGTAACCATTTATATCACTATATGGTTACCATCTACCTTTCATCAATTCTTCCTTAAGATTTCAATGAAGATTTGAGATGTGGAGTAGAACATTTAGCATGAACAAGATTTTTTGGTTGATTTGAGAGAGAATTTGGCCTTGGCATGAAACAAGATGAAGCAACAATCAAATTAACACTATAGTGAGTGACATTTTGACATGGGTGATTGGGTATTTGTATGTTTGAATCATTACAAGTAGATGCCATTAAACTAATAGAAAAAGGATAATAAGCTTGATCCTAATTATTATGGCACTTATTAGGTTTTACAAAAAATCAGAAGTGTGTCTTACAAGTTGTAGTTGCATCATTATATCACATACACCCAATATTTCATATTTCATTCTTGAAAAAGGTCATTAGATAGAAAATTTTGACCCAAATAGAGATACCAAAACTAGATGAAGAATAATGAGTCATTTTATAACCAAAAAAGATCCTATAAACATGTACTATGAGGTTAATAAATATAGATATTAAGGAATATCTAATCAAGTGGTAAAACTTGAGTAGTGAGGATGAAACTTGGGAGGGTAAAGATTTTTTGCAACAACATCCATATTTGTTCAATTTTGAAGACAATGGTGGTTTGAATTGGAAGGGCATGATATGCCCCTAAGCTATCTCATGTATATAGTTATGAATAACCAACTTGGGGCTTAGTTATCCCTATTTAATGTTATATCACATTCTCTATGTATTCATTTGGTTAAAAGGTCAGCCTATGGAGTAACCATGGCCTAGGTAGATTATATATATGAGGTATTAGGTAGTTTTTTATCATCATATATTGTGGATTATACTCTTATTGAATCTTTTTAAGGTTTTTCCCTCAAAGTGGCTTGACTTTTATTCATATATTATGTTATATTTTATTCATATTGTGATCCATTGTTGTTATTCTACTTTATTGTTAAAATAATTTCATTAAAGATAGGATGTCTATGTCACCAATATAATGTTGGTTAGAATAAGATATAGGCCAAGGGGCACAATATAAAGTGTATGTGAGGATTTTAAAATCAAGGCATGTGTAGAAATAAGAGGAACAACCAAGTTCACGAGTTTTCCAAGTGTACAAGACTGAGGTGCTACATAATCACAAAATATCATTTATATGATGAAGTATTTAGCCTTGAGAAAAAAATTAGGGTAATTTTTTTATTTATTAACATAATTTTATGTATCTAATTTGATAAAACATAACACATTCATAATAAAAGTGTAATTGGTATGAAAGTAGATAAAAAATAGTACATGAACGAGAAAAACTATGGGTCATATGAAAGCACACCCCAAAGAAAAATCAATTAAAAAATAATTGGGTTTCAACAACCCAAAAAAAGAATCAAATATCAAGGTTAAACATAAAAAATAATAAAATTTGATAATTTTATTTTGGATGAATGCATAACTCATTTAGATGAGCTCTAATCCTTTGCCTTAGGTTGTTTTTACTTTGGCATGTGGGTATCAACTAGTGAGTGCATGGCTATATTCCAAGGATCATGGTTATTACCATCATGCCACTTAATGACAACCACATGTATCTCCACAAAAATATTACTCTCTAATCCAATAACATATATCCCATGACAAATAATTTCCTTGTTAATTTCAATCACTACTTGTTCCTTATTTCCCTGCAACTCTCTCAAACCAAATTTAATAGGCTCTTTCATGGAATCAAAAGTAATAGTTACCCTAGAATACTAATTGTATTTTTGGTGCCCTCTAGGGTTTATGATGAATCCATTACCTCAGGGTCTTCATCATCTAATTTGGTATCTAAAAACCCATAAGGATTAAGACACAACCCAATTTGAACTTTTTCTTTCTCATTTGAGGCCTTTCTTCCCCTTTTTCCAACTTATTAAATTACTCCTTATTAATATTTTTTACTCATTATTTTAGGTGGGAAATCCAAATGCAAATTAACATGGGAATTTAACATCAAGTATCATGACCAAAATTTTGCATGACTAAAACCACACAAAAATAGGGAAATTTTTAATTGAAAATGTACAATTCACATTCTACACAACTATATACTAGATATCCATATTCAGGGAATATGACATGAAATGTGTTAAAATAAACACCAAAACATAAATTATATGGATGGAAATCCATAAGTGGTAACATATTCAATTTTCAACCATGCTACTCCCAATTACATTTATCGATAGGATCTCAAAAAAGCCTAAAATTATCTAAGTGAACCCAGTAGATGCCATGGATCCAAGGTTTATAATGGACATTCAAATAAAAATAGGTGGGTTTTAAAAATAAATGGCTCAAATTATTTATAATAACTCAAAATGGGGTTCTAATAGGACTCAAAGTGATTCCAACCAATCACAAGGATCAATTTACACATTAAGTTGCAATTTAATTATAATATCAAGTTGTCTTAATTTTTATGTAAAGTGCTTATCAAGGAGGGCCTATACTCCTCATATGAACATAGAATGGTTATAAAGTGTCTTTTTTTAACTTCTTGAGGATGAAATACAATCTTAGTCATTGGATCCCTTTGATCTTGATTCTTAGATTAAGTCAAAATAAATAAACCTTAAAAATTAATAAGGTAATATAGATTCAAAATCATTTTCAAAGTTTCTATTTCAAATTTAGTGAAGGAGTTTTAGGAGATGACTTGTCCATAGTTATCCCTCTCCATATCCCTCATCTGTAGGTGATTGTCATTAAGATGGTCTCCAACTTTTAAACATTTTACATTTTTATTTCATTTTGAAATTCTATCTTGATACAAAGATGCTTCAACTTGTTTTATAGATACCCATCTTCTTAAAATGTCTCCAAGAGGTTCTAAACTTGAATGATTTTCAACAAAATGTTTGGGAGCTTAGAAATCCTACTCAGTAACTAATGAGTGCCAAGCTAGGTTTTAAAAGGAATTAATTTTTATTTTAAGTTTTAAGATTTAATTTTTGGTTCACATGGTAGGGGATAAGAAAATAAGGAGGTTTTTCATTTGGTTTGACTATCCTAGGGTTTCTAAGATTTCATAGGTGAAAAACATGTCAAAAAATGTCTATCCATGAGAACCAAGGCATATATTGAAAATTAAAATTTTATAGGCCCTAAAAATTATTCCATGTGGAAGAGGGTGAAAAATTAATGTGTTTATGGGGGGTATATATTTTAGATCACTTCACCCCTAGGTATTCCATTAACCTCCAACATTTGTAAAAAAATAAGTTCAAGTCTTGGTAAAGGTTTTTTATTTAAAAAAATACAACACAAACTATAACATAATTTTTTATAAATTTTGAATATTTAATAATAATAATAATAAATTTAAATAAACAAAACCATTGTAGACACCTAAATCTGGCCATCGATGACCTGTAATCAGAGTTTTGTCCAATTTTTACCAAAGTGCACAATTTTGCCTAAAAACACTAAAGCACATTAAATGAGTTGAAATTGACATATTAAAGTGCCAATTTTGGCTAGGGTATCACTAAATGGGAAAATGTAATTTATGGGGCAACTAACTTTGATAAGATCATTTCGAGGCAAAATGCTGATTTTGCACCTAGGTTCTCTAGATTGCTCTTTTCTATCAAATTCATTATAAGAGATGAATGTATTTGTTATTTAGTGTTGGTAACATCTTAAATGGGATAACAGATCCAATGCATGTGACATTGACTTTGAATTCTAATCTAGATAAATTTTAGACCAATAATAAAGCATTCTGATCAATTTAAGTAATTTATGCATAAAGTACTTAATCATGATTAAAAGATAATTAATAAAAATAAAGGCCTAATTAATAATTCCATGGAAAATTGTTAAAAACTTGTTTTTAGAAATTAGTATTAAATATTTGCATCATCAAGTGACCTCATTTCTTGGGAGGACATCCCTAAGCCATAAATGCCAAAAATATTAAGATTATGGGTCTCCCATGCCTCTTTATTACCTCCCATGCCTCATTAATTTCCCTTATTCAAAATTCATGATGAGGATAATTATGGATTTTAATTACATAATTTAATTAATCCATGACCACACATCTCAATCTTGAGATGGATGGTCATTGTTGATTCTAGTCATTCTTGAAAATCTATAAATAGAGAGACCATGAACATCATTTTTAAGCTTAATTTGTGAAAAGATACCATGTAAAATTGATTCCAAGAGCTCTCACATGCCAAAGTTATGATTCCAAAATATTGAGCCAAGCCAAGCCAAAGCCACAAGGTGCCAAGGAGGAGAGGAGATAGCCAAGCCTCTTTTGATGAGGACTTCATGAGCACAAGCCAAGTAAGCCGCTAAAACAAGCATTTGGAGAATCTAAGAAAGGTGAAGGATTCATGTTTTTATTTATTTTTTAGTTGTGATTTTCATTTATTTTTGTTATTAAGCTCACCCTAGTAACTAGGCCTAGAGATGTATGCTAATTAGTGTGTTTTTATCAATTTGTTTGCATTTTTAGACTAACCCAATACTAATCACCTCTCTTGAATAAAATTCCTAGTTCACATAATGGCACATCTGATGGGACCACACCCCACAAATTTGATCAAATATAACCTACAAGTAACATACTAACCATTGTCATGCACGATCTTGGAGTGTGTAAGAAAAAAAGTGAACATTTGATCAAAAAGCTTAATTTTTGGAGTTCATGGTTTTGTTCTCAGATCCCAACTTGGATCCTAACTTGTCTCAACTTGGATCCCAACTCACCCTAACTTAGATCCCAACTTGAGTACCAACTCACCCTGACTCAGATCCCAACTCACCTCGACTCAGATCCTAACTTAACCTAACTTGACCCAACTCAGCCTGACTTGACCCAACTCATCCTAACTTAGATCCCAACTCTTCCTAACTTAGATCCAAACCTAGATCCCAATTCACCCTAACTCAAATCCCAAATCACCTTGACTCAGATCCCAACTCACCCTGACTTAGATGCCAAATCATCCTGACTTAGATCCCAACTCTTCCTAACATATATCCAAACTTAGATCCCAGTTCACCCTAACTCAGATCCCAAATCACCCTGACTCAGATCTCAACTCACCTTAAATTGACCTAATTCACCCTGACTCAGATCCTAACTCACCCTGACTCAGATCTTGACTCAACATGACTTGACCCAACTTGCTCTGAATCAGATCCAAACTCAACTGTGTCAACCTAAGTGTTTATTTTCTTAAGTTAATTATTTAATCTTTAAAAATTCTTCAAAGCTAAACCACTTGCTAGCATTTTTTTGTAGGACTAGCTTGGAAAATTGCTAAAATATGTTTAAATCATATTTTTTATGCTTTAAAATTAACTAGGAACATTATTTTGGTGCTTAATATAACATTTAGGTTTTTAAGTAAGTTTTTAACATTATTTTTCAAAGTTTACAATTTGAAAACCAAGGCATCAAATGAACACCACCAAATCTTTCATTTGGGCTTAAAAGTAAACACACTTGTCAATTTTGTTTTCATTATTTCAATTAACACTTTGTTTTAACAAAATACAAGGATGTTGCATGTATGCTCTTCCATTTTTCCCCTTTAGGAAACCCTTGGAATCAAAAGTGCTTTCTTTATTTGTAAATTGCCTAGTCCAAGGCATATAAAGAATGCCATTTAAAGCACTCCCAAAAAATCTCAAAAGTATTGGGTGACCTTGACAATGACCCTAATGTCTTTCTATTTTATGATTTCTTTATTTCATGTAAACTTAGATTGCAAAAGGTATGTCATTACCTACCATGAGTTATTGAAGGAAGCTTTGACCTGGGTTTCACTTCCTGACATTGAATTCATTTAGATCCATATTGGAGTTGCACATGGGACATAGTGCCACTTTGGACATCGCACTACACTGAGTGAACAATAGGATGTAGTGGTTTCAAAAAGGACTAGACCTTTTTACAAAAAATCAAGTGATATAGAATCAAAATACATGCTTTTATTTTGAATTTTTTGATGTGAAAGTCATTATGCAATTGATTCCCCTAGAACGTTTGAAAACTTGTAGATCCTAGACAAATCCCCACTTGCCATGGAATTATTATTGGTCTAAGGTGTGTCTCAAGTTCCATGTCATAGTACTATAATTTGAGATAAGGTGGGTGTAAAAACCCTACTATATAATGCACATTTACTCTTGGATGAACACTTAAAATCCTCTCAAATGATGTATATTGATAGATTCCAACAATACCAAGCAACCTTGTCAGTTTTGAATCTAAGAGAAATTAATTATTTGATTTTTTCCTAGATTAAAGGAGTCAAAAATTGGTGTAAACAAATGATGCAAACCAAACACATGGTCCTCATTTTATTTTGAATAAATAAGTGTTATGTTGCCCATGTGAAATCATCAATTTGCCTTGTTCAAAATTCATCAAAACTTGGAGTCATATCATCTACTTTGGCATAGTTATGGTTCCTAATTGAGTATAGACCTTTTCCAAATTTTTTTAAGTCCTTAATTTATAATATAGATTCAAAATTACACCTTTATAAGTTCATAGGGTTGATGTGTTAAGTGGGTTCTCCATTTACACTAAACTTGAGGCAACTTAGGTTCAATTTCCATTTTGGGTTGAAGGGTATTTAAGACTTATGATTGTTATCACCACTTGATAGACTTAATTCATTTCATGCTAAACACTTTCACCTTATTCTATACACAACAACATTTTGAGTCAAGAAAGGTAGTGTTATGCTGTCAAATTTTTGAGAAATTATCTTTTCCTTAGAGAGTTTTTGAAACAAGCATTTTATCACATCTTTTGGGTAGTCTAGCACTATTATGCTACCTAAAACATTTCAGATATTGTTTCATAGGCCCTCTTGCATAGATCTAAATTTTTTTCCTATAATTCTCAAACCAATTTGAGTATACTTTTATGAATCTTTGTCTAGCATAGTTACACCATTCACTTTTGTCTAGCTTATTTCTCAAAAGAACCAAGTTTTATACCATTATTTGTGAGAAAATAAACTATCTCTAAAATGCCTTCTATTTCATACCTTATACCTATTTTACGGATTCCATGTCTAAAAATAAAATGACTAATGTTTGTTAGAAGTGTTTCAAATCTATTAGATTAAAAATTTCATCTATTTTCAAAGTCTAGATTTTGACGCCATTTGGCCAAGAGTCCTAGTGCATGCCTTGTTTGAACTTAGCTTTTGATGCCGCATTTGGCCAAAAGACCTAATAAATTTTAATTTCCTATATTAGATTGATTTGAAACACTTTAACCTTAGGATTTGGAATTTGAATTTTTGATTTGTTTACATAATATTTTTGTTTAAGAAATGTAATGTTAGACACTTAATGTTGGCTTATGTTATCACAAATATTTGCATAAACCTTTTGATCCTTTAGATGAATCTAGACCAAATTTGAACATCATATTTTTAGATATTGTCCTTTTAGATTTTTATAACTCTCTTCCATTTCTATCACAAAGAATTTACTATGGATCCCAACATGTATTCCTACACTTGTAGTGGACTCATGTACAATCTAGGGATTAGTAATGTGGTTGCATAGGAAGAAATGGCGCAAGACCCCTACATGGATAATATTTCTTATGAGATAGATCTTTATCCATTTTATAATGCTCAATTAGGGGCATAAATCAAAGATCCATTAGCTAAATATTTGGTTAATACACCACTTTATTTATAACAAGACCAAGAATAAACTACACAATACCTAGCTATAATATTGATAGCTGATGAACCAATTCCTCAATAGTCATGTTATACTAATACACCTTACATGTATGATCCATTTTTGTTTTAGCATCATTTTTTGGAGAATAAATATGATATTTTTGTTTGAGCCATAAATGTAAGGGCCAAGTTTCTAGTAGAATTCCCTCATGAGAATTTACGAAGCCTAGTAAGAATGCCCCACAACATAATTTACGATCAATAGGATTATTCTAGAAATCCTTTGACTCTAGTCCAAACAATGTATCAGGACCCTAATATTCCTAATAAAGGAAAAAATTTCATGGAAGACCACTTTAACCAAATACAAATGGCATATCAAACCTACTTGAATCTAGCATGTAATTTCAATCAGATGACCATGGTGAACAAACCTCTTATTGACTTAGTTCCTTCAACAAGAGTTTTGATAGAGTTAATTGGTCAAGACAATAAGTGTTTAGACCCATTCATGTAAAAAAATTTGGTAGACAACTTGTTGCATATGCCCATTATTGAAGAATTGTCTTCTACTTCTAATAGAATAATGAGCAAAATATAGTGGATAATGTGCAAGCAATGTCCAACCTAAATTAAAGTGGTACTAACAAACAAACAATTAGTCAAAAACATGCACCTATAGTTAATATCATGAGTGGACCATCATACTAGGGAGTATGAGTTTTTTCATCCCAACCTCAACTAACTGCTTCATCAAGTATGCAACTAATAGGATTAGGTAGTCAACCAAAAACCAATGTCGTGCCTCAATAGCCAAATGTGATGAATCCTACTCCTCCTCAACAAGTGACAAGCAGTATTCCACAACAAAAATCATAATATAGTGTACCAACATAATAGAGGTTGAATATATTACCACCTCAACAAGGGATAACTAATGTTCTACCCCATTAGGTAGTGGTAAATATACCTCTTCAGTCACAAACTAGTGTACCAATCCAAAACCAAACACTAAATATCCAATAATGTGTAAATATTGGTTAGCGATAGATGTCAAACATTCAACATACTTTCACTTCCTAATAAGGATTCATGTAATAAGGAGGATCCCATATTTCTCAAGTACCTACTAGACAACAATCGGTTCAAAATGTGCTAGAAGTTGAGAGACAGGGTCTTGGTCCACAAGTTCCCACTTAATAACAAGGTTTGATTTGTTGGTAACATGTCCCTTTTTAATCACAACAAGCATAGTATAGTTATATCCCTCCATCCCAACCATAAAATCCTCTAAGTCAAACCTTCATAGCTAATCAAAACTAGAATATCACACAAACAAATGTGTAATTTCAAGTGCATCCTAATCCATGTATGCATATTCCTAGTCCATTTTCTAACCAAACCAATATACACCAATAGATATATCCATCATACCTTGGTCAAAATGTCGCACTTATGAGTTCCCAACCAATTACCCAAACCAATATTTTCCCTCAAACCAATGTGTCTTCTAGTTTTCTATCCCAAGAATTACAATAGATAAAGGATGGAATTATTTCCATTTAGGCTAGGAAATAGACTAGAAATTTTAGGTTGGATGACATGTGTTATTATCCATTAAACATGGAGTACTTATAAATTCCATTTCCTCTAAGATAGGAACCAATAAAATTTGACAAATACAAAGGGAAAGGTGACCCTAAGGCCCATTTAACCGAGTTATTCATTGCATGTCAACCAGTGATATATAACGATATATACCTTTTGTTTTTGTTTCTAAGGAGATTGGTTAGACAAGCCTTGGAGTGGTTTTTAAAGTTTCCCAAGAATTAAGTAACAAATTTTGATGATTTTTTTGATAAGTTTGTGTGGCATTTTTCCTATAATCTCAAACATGAGATTTCATTGGTTGAATTAACACACACAAAAAAAGGATGGTGAGAGTTTTACAATTTATCTACAATGATGGAGATACCTTGCAAGACAATTCACCCATAGTTTATTAGATAAACAATTAACCACTACTTTAACTAGAAATTTGCATATTAAGATAGCTTATCATTTGGAACTACAATGTGCACATACTTTCAAGGAGATCATCAACAAAGGCTTGTTGATTGAGTGAGTCCTAATTAATAAAGGGATCATCAAACTTACATCAACTAATAAAAATCAAGGTACTAATTAGGGAAGTGACCAAAACCAACATCCATTCTAAGTACAAGCATCACAACCAACACAAGCCAATAACTAAGATAGACCAAAGCAATTCAACCATAATAGGAATGTTGTGGGTAATGGGGTAACTGAGTCACATCATGTCTAAAAAGTGCAAACATCATCTACACTACCTTTTCAACTTACTCCTACCCAAAAACCTCTCCAACCAATGTTACAAGCACAATAACCAAGACCCATGCAACAAATGTAGTAACCTTTACCATTACAGACCCCTCCTCTAAGGAGAACTATGCCTATGCATCATGTCTTTAGTGACCTAAGAGAGACTATTCAGTCTATATTTCACAAAATTTCCACTACTAATCTTATTAGTTGGCTTATACCAAAGCATTATCCATAATATATTCCTTATCCTGATTGGTACCATGAAAATGAATTTTATGAATATCATCATGTCAATGAGCATAATTTATTAATATGTGTCCAAATCAAGAATTTGATTGAGAATATGTTGGAGAATAGGGAGATAACATTGGATAATGGTGCTTCCACCTCCAATCAAACTCTTGGGATTTATCAAAACCCATTTCCCTAACATAACACACATCAACAATATAACAATCAATAATAATAACAACACCAGCTAGTGCAACAAAAAAATTCACAGTATCAAAATCAAAGGCCAAACCAGTAGAATCAATAATAAAACCCACAAGATTAGAATAATGGATAAAACCAAGGTCAGAATACTAACAACCAACAAACCTCCCATGCAATTTCACATGACTAAAATGGGGTTATAGGTCATATTTCAATGGGTGGCATTAATACCATCTCCATTAATCCTAGACTTAACACTAATCAATCTAGACCATTAATAAATAATACCACTCAAAAAAATTACATAGATAATCCTTCTTTGACCTAGGACTACACACAGACAAACTAGTAAATTAGGACTCCTAATTTTGGACCATATACTGATAACTCACCCTTGTCACATGACCACATACAAGTGCATTGGCAATCAAAACCTATCCTATCCAATCCCAAACCATTCCCAACATTTGTTATCATTTATGGTCTAGAATCTAATCATGATTGTACAATCATAACTTGAAGGTCAAAGGTTACTATCCTAGGTTCAAAACCATCTACCACTTTACTTTTTATCCAACCAAGCATTCAACCTCAAAATAAATCATTCACCATTGACTAAGGAATTTATTTTGATATTTTGGAACAATTATAAAAGACACCAACACAAATTTTTATTTTATATTTGATATGAATATCAACAATACACAAGAACATTTTGAATGAGTTTTTAACCCAATCCACTTTTGCTAGTGACATATCCCCTTATAAATTTCAAGCTTTGGTTGGACACCCAACTCCAACCCAACAAGTCATATTCAACCAAAGTGATATGTCTTCCCTTGGTCTACTCCATAATAATCCATTATACATAGAAGTTTATATAAAGTGACATAAAGTGAAGAATGTCCTTATAGACAATGAATTAAGCCTCAACATAGTGTTTCTAAAGCTCATCAAGCTTCTTGGGTACACAATGGTAGATCTCTAGGTAGAAATGATAACTATCAAAGCTTATGATAATTAGAAAAGATAATCACAAGGCACCATTAGCTTACCAATTATCATTGGGCCTTTGACCCATGATTTACTTTGCCATGTGCTTGATCTTGAGTTGTCATATAATATGCTTATAGGTAGGCCTTGGTTACAATTTATGTAGTCCTATCAATGTTGCACCAATGTATCAAGTTCTCCTACTTAGGGATAGAAGTTAATATTCTAGGAGATTTAAACCCATATGAACACTACAAACATCTTGAGGCTGAGTTTTAAAGCTATAATTACCAATATATCATGAATCCAAGTTCCAAGCATGATAAAGGAAAGGCCATACTTATTAATCCTCCATAGGATAATTGCACAGATCCTAATACCTTAGATTCCCTTTCTCACATGCCACCTCTTGAAGATTCTAATCATTTCACCATTTCAAATAATGGCCTAGGGGAGTATGTGACCCATGATACCTTCCATATTACTAATCTTCCTCAAAATCCAAAGACCTTTGGGTGACCTAAAAATACCCCACACATGCATTGGAAACAAAATAACAAAGATAAGGGACCTATCATGTTTTTACTAACATTTGGCCTAGAACCAAACCCTCTTGAAGGGGATGAATCATGGTTGTACAATGACAACCAAGTTTATTGTTATAAAAGTATAAAAGACACTATGGAATTGGATTTAAACTGACTGGGGGTGACCCCACATATATTATTTGAGTTCCATCATCGGTGGCTAGTGATGATGATGTTGGCAATGAAGTAGAGTCTGATCATAGCCTTACATTTTATGACCTAGTTGAGACTAACCTATTTAATAATAATTCCATATGTACTCTTATCCCAATAATTTATCACAACCCATTGCTATTATACTATCCCCAACTGATAGATTCAGACCAACAAGAATCCAATTTTCTGACTAATGAGTTTCAGAACAATGACACATTCTATGACCTTTTAGGCCTTATATAAAACATTCCATTGGAAGATCATAAATCAAGATTCTCAATTATTTTAGATCTTGAAGCCTATTTTGGAGAGTGGGTGAAAACCCTTAGCCAAAAATAAATAAATAAAACATTGAGGTCCCCAAGTGAAAATCTCTTTAAGGCAATTTTTAACCAAGGAAAAAGAAAAGATAAAGGCTAGTCTAGTGGTGAAAACTTTTTTCAAGCACCATTAGATGAGTTTGTTCATTCTTATTTAAATTTAAACTAGGAGACCACCAACGATGAACTTGCATATGGATCTAAGTTTATTTTTGTGCAAAAACAAGTATTTGATCAATTTTTTCAAGAATTTCTATCTATTTTTGTCACATGGCTAGATCTCCCATTGGGGGACTCAGATTCATCATACATAGGAGATGTTGAAGAACAAGTCCTAATAGAGGACCCTAATATAGTCTAATAGTTCAAGTCTTTTCCTACTATCCTAGAAGATGGTTAGAACCTTGTAGTCAAATGTATAATAGAGGTAAACATCGAGACTCCATTAAAATTGAAAGGCATAAAATTAGGTGCATTGCTCACTAAGGAGTAATGTGAAGTCTTTATAGCTTTGTTGAGAGAATTTGTAGATATCTTTGCATGGTTTTATTTTGACATGCTAGGTTTGGACCCCATGTTGGTTTTACACCACCTTGTGGTCAATCCTAATGCCAAATCGGTGAAACAAAAGCTACATAAGATGTATCCTTGCATTGTTATCTGGGTAAAGAAAGAGTTGGAAAAACTCTTAGAATTAGGATGTATTTGGTCCATTGACTACTCAAAATGGATATATAATGTTATACCTATTAGTAAAAATCTTGAAAGAATCAAAATTTATACTAATTTTTAGAGACATAAATAAAGCTTGTCCTAAGAATGACTTTCCATTGCCTAATATTGACATTATTGGTGACTCCATAGTAGGTTATGAAATGATTTCACTCATGGATGTCTTTTTAGGATACCACCAGATTATAATTGCACCAAAAGAATAACATAAAAAAAACATTCACCACTCCATGGGGAACATTTTGTTATCAGGTAATGACATTTGGTCTTAAGAACGTTGGATCTACATATCAAAGGGTCATGACTATCATATTCCATGATATGATTCATGATATTATTGAAGACTATGTTAATGACATATTAGGAAAATCCAAAATTAAGGCCGACTATCCAATAGTGCTACATAAGATATTTAAAATAATACAGGAGTATAAAGTTAGACTCAATCTAAAGAAATGTGTGTTTGGAATAACCTCAATAAATTTACTTGGATTCATTATGTCTTGTAAGGACATTGAATTTGATCAAACCAAAGTCCATACTATAATAGAGATGCCACCACCAACGAATTTGAGGTAACTCCATAGTTTGCAGGGCAAGATCTAGTCAATCCAACATTTTATCTATTAGTTAGTAGACAAGTGTCATCTATTTATACATCTTCTAAAGAATGGAGTTGTATTTCACTAGGATGACCATTTCTAAACAACATTTTAACAACTCAAGGACTATATAGTTAATCCACCTATTTTGTTACCTCATATACCAGGAACGCCATTATTATTGTATCTATTAGCTACCAACAATGCCTTGGGGACACTTTTGGCTTAACATGATAACAATGGAAAAGAGAATGTAGTATACTACTTAAGTTTTACCTTGGTCACATATGAACACAACTATGCACCTATTGAAAAAGCTTATCTAGCCATGGTCTTCACAACTCATAAACTATGTATTACATGTTGAACAATAAGACCATGGTCATTTTAAAAGTAGATCCACTCAAGTATCTACTATCTAAAATATCTTTACAAAGTATAAAGGCCAAATTGATCATGCTTCTTAGTGATTTTGACATAAAGTATGTCAATTAGAAGGCAATCAAAGCATAGGTCCTTGCAAATCAAGTTGTTGAAGCACCCCTTATCAACATAAAGAATCTCATATTTCATTTTCCTAATGAATCCATAATGACTATAATTGACACACCTCTTGGAGAGTATCACTAGAAGCTATATTTTGATGGTTCATTTACTACACATGGATCAGAGGTAGGTCTCTTATTTATTACACCATAGGGGGATCTAATCCCTAAATCTTTTGGAATCAATTTTCCTTGTAAAAACAACATGGCTAAGTATGAATCACTTATCATAGGAATTAAATAGCTAATAAAATGGAATATATCTCATCTAAAGGTTCATGGTGGTTCTCAATTAATGATCAATCAGGTCACAAACCATTTTTAGACCAAAGATGACAAGTTGGTTCCATATAAGGCTATGGTCGATACCCTAAAGCAATAAATTACAAATATCCAATTTGAGAATATACCAAGGGCTATTAATAGAACTGTAGATGCCATGAATAATATCAACTCTCTGATTTAACAAATAAATTAAGCTAAAGAATATCAATTCCTTGTTGAGAATTTATTTGCACTAGCTCATGAACCTTCAACTATTGTAATGATTTGTGATATTATTGGTCCTAATTATATCTAGTAATGAGACCTTTACATCTACCTTATTTACAAATTTCTACTACCTAACCTATCTTGAAAACAAAACAAAGCCTTTATTAATCACACCACTCATTAGACTCTACTTAGATCCACCCTTTACCACCATAGTTTTGATGGAACTCTGCTTCATTGTTTAACATTAGTAGAGTATACACTAGCATTAAGAGAAGTTCATGGAGTATGTGGAGATCATTCTAGTGGGGTAGTCCTATCCAAAAATCTATTACATACTAGTTATTATTGGCCCATGATGGATGTAGATGCAGCTACATATGTAAATAAGTTTGACAAATGTCAATGGCATGCTAATCTAATGCATGCCCCAACATAAACTCTAAAATTGATGCTGACACCATAGCTATTTGATACATGGGGACTTGACCTCATTGAGAAGATCAACCCCACTTCATCTGATGGCCATAAACATATCCTTACCATCACTGAGTATTTCACTAAGTGGGTTGAAGCTATACCCCTCACTTACGTGATTAGAAAGCAAATTTCCAAATTTATCTTCAACCATCCCATTTGTCACTATGGTATACCATTTGACATTATATCTGATAATGGAGGATCATTCAATAATAAGGATGTAGACCAAATATGCACCAAATATAATATCACACAACATTTTTCTATAGCATATTACCATCAAGGTAATATCCAGGTCAAAGTGTCGAATAAAACCATTATTAATATTCTCAAAAATATTATCAATAATGTCAGTTGTGATTGGCACTTGTAGATATTCCCTACCCTTTAGGCATACTATACCAATCATCATACTCCTAAAGGAACCAATCCATACTCATTTGTTTATGGTATTGAAGCCATCCTTCCCATTGAGGTTGAATTGCCTTCACTACATATATCTTTCAAACATGTCCTAGATAATCATGATTATCAAGTAGCTTGCCTATAAGAGCTAGACCTACTTGATGAAAAATGCATAGTTGTGCTCAATAATCTTCAATCATATCATAACTGACTCAAAGGTCACTATAATTGATGTGTCAAATATAGAAAATTTAAAATTGGTGATCTTGTTCTTAAATAAAACCAAAAGAATACCATGATTAAGAAGAAGCATAAAGGTAAATTCAAACCAAACTAGATAGGGCATTTCATCATTATTGTAGATTATGGATTAGGGGCATACAAGCTTGTCACACTAGATGGATATGAACTTCCTAAACCAATGAATATTATTCACCTCAAGTAGTACTATGCTTGAGTGCTAAGGTGTATTATTTGTAAAAACCATTTTAGTGGTGCCATTTTATCGCTATTCTTCTTTATACAAATATCATTCTCATGTCTTCTTAGCATTATCTATTTTACCATTTTTTTTATAAACTAGACATGTTCTAAAGCCTATCCTAATTGATCTTGTTTTTTACCATTCATTACACATTTTTAGTACTAAAGATTTTGATCAGTTTCATCAGTTGTTTCAAGTACTTAAAATAGAGATAATATTTTGGAGTAGTATGATATAAGTTTAAACAGTTACATCCTTCATTTATTATTCCTTTCTTATCACTAATATTGTTACTAATTAACCAACTTTGGGAAAATTAGTACCATTGATCTATGACATTGTGTCTTAGTTATAACCACCTATGGGAAAACTTGGATCAACATTTGTTTATTAAGTCTTGACATACCAACTTGCCACTTCCTATGCCATACTATGCACTTTTACCACCTGTGACTATTTTATTTGAATTGACTGCTACACTAGTTGAATTCCTCTAATATAGGGTGGAACTATAATGGCTTGATGTCCTACTTTGGGACTATGTAGGTAGCACCAGATACTTGTTGAGGTCAGCTTAGTCACCCTTTCCACCATGCTCTTGTTGTTTTATGAACATATTAAGTTTGAATGCTCTCGCTATTTTGTGAGCAACCTAAGTTTGAATGCTCTTACTATTTTTTGAGAAACCCCCTTTCCATGCTCTCACCATTTTTGGAGCAACCTAAGTTTGAACATTCTCACCATTTTGTAAGAAACCTAAGTTTCAATGCTCTCACCATTTTTTGAGCAACCTAAGTTTGAATGCTCTTATAATTTTGTGAGCTTAAACCATTTAGTGTCTTGTCATTCTTGATTGAGTTGAGATACTTCAAAAAATTCCAAAAAACATTAGAAAAAACCAAAAACATTAAACCACTTCTTTACCTTAAGGATTCTGGGAAGCCTTACTAAGTGATAAGAAAGCCACTTGTCACTTAGTTTCTCAATCCTTTTTGGCCTTTTCTCTCATGCACATGCCATTTTGAAAGACCATTTCTCTTCTTCTATCACATCCATTCTATTTGTTTTCATCAATTATCACATTCTTCCCATTCCCTGGGAGAACTACATGTTGAAGTTTTTTATTGGATATTACATCCATGAAACTATGTAGGCAGTGTCCACTTGGCTAGTGCATATGGAGATAGCTCAGCCACCCTTTCATTTTATTTTGTTCCCCCATTTTGTTCATTTGTTAAGTTGTCACCTATTTTCTAGGGGCAATGTTCGTATGGTTTCTATTGCATTATTTGTTTTTTTGTCTCTACTTATTTTATTTGTTTGTCTACTTGTTTATTTGATTTTAGAAATGTTTCCTTGATTCAATTTATATGTGTTCATTAGGTGATTCCTTTCCCACACTTATACTTGAATCCATCCATATTCATATTTTTAAATTATCATCATGGTTTCTATAATTATTGCATTATTTTTATTGAGTATTGGATTACAGGAGTCAGTCCTCATGCATATTTTAGCTAAGTCCTTCTGATGTTATACCATGATGCCTACTGACACATGACACAACAAATCTTAGCTTCAAAAAGTCTATTCAACAATGGTAGCATCAACATCTCTTTGGCACTAACATCTTGATTCAATCACAATTATATCCCAAATAGAGTAATTAACCATTAAATAATTTAAACCTTTATTAGTTTGGATGAGCATCTCCCTACTAGTAGGTTGTTCTAATTCATCATTACCCTTTGTGTTAATTTATCATCATCCTCGGCCAAGTTTATCATGTATTCTATAATCAAGGTCTTATGATTATAACTAATTATGGGCAAATCATTATACACTGTCCCACCTACATTTCTCAATGATTATAACTAGCTTTCAGTAAATCATTATGTTCTCACCATTTTAATTTTTTTGTCCATGTAGGGGCACATTGTTATCTTATTTGTCTATCCTAACTGGGGCAGCTCCATCTTCTCAAAAAATTAAACTACCTTTGGATAAATCATTATGTTATCATACCATGTTACCACTATCAGGGTACAATGCTTATAACCACATTTGGGAAAACCATTGTACACCATCCCACTTGCATTCTTAGTGATTTTGACTATTTTCTCAAAATCATTGTGTTTTCACACCATCATCTTTATTTTCTTTAGTTCCCTAATTTCACTTCTTATTAAGGGACCATTTGTCAACCTACTTGTGCCAACCATTCCCTCAAGGGGGAAAACCATCATATAGTTAGTTTATCATCATTGTAGTTGTAGGCATACAAGACTTTTAATTTATTTCAAAAGATGTTACTATGCTTATAGCTTGTAATGCCTTCCTAAATAGGGGCAGATTGTAGACACCTAAATTTGGCCACTGATGACCTCTAATTAGCCTTTTGACCAATTTCCACCAAAGTGTGCAATTTAGCCTAAAAACACTAAAGCACATTAAATGAGTTGAAATTGACATATTCAAGTGCTGATTTTGGCTAGGGTATCATTAAATAGGGAAATTTAAATTATAAGCCAATTAACTTTGATCAGATCATTTCAAGTCAAAATGATAATTTTACACCTAGGTGCTCTAGATTGCTCTTTTCTATAAAATTCATTATATGAGATGTGTGTCTTTATTATTTTGTGTTGGAAACATCCTAAATTGGATAACAGATCCAATGAATCTAACATTGACTTCCAATTCCAATCCAGTCAAATTTTGGACCAATAACAAGGCATTCTGATCAATTTAAGTAATTTGTGCATAAAGTGCTTAATTATTATTAAGAGATAATTAATCCAAATCAAGGAATAATTAATAATTCCATGGAAACTTGTTAAAACTTATTTTTAAAAATGAATATTGAATATCTATATCATCAGGTGACCTCATTTCTTGGGAAGACATCTCTAGGCCATAAATGCCATAAATATTAGGATTATGGGTCTCTCATGCCTTTTTATTACCTCCCATGCCTCATTAATGTCCCTTATTCCAAATTAATGATGAGCATAATTATGTATTTTAATTATAAAATTAAATTAATCTATTACCGCGCATCTCAATCTTGAGATGGATGGTCATCATTGATTCTGGTCATTCTTGAAAATATATAAATAGAGAGGCCATGAACAACATTTTTAAGATTAATTTGTGCAAAGTTACCATGTCAAATTGATTCCAATAGCTCTCCCATGACAAATTTATGATGCCAAAACATTGATCCAAGCTAAGCCAAAGCCACAAGGTGCCTAGGAGAAGAGGAGATAAGCAAGCCTCCTTTGATGAAGACTTTATGAGCACAAGATGAGTAAGACACTACAACAAGAATTTAGAGAATAAAAGGAAGGTTAATGATTCTTGTTTTTATTTATTTTTTAGTTATTCTTTTCATTTGTTTTTTTAATTCATCTCACCCTATTAACTAGGCCTAGAGATGTATGCTAATTAGTGTGTTTTTATCAATTTGTTTTCATTTTTGGACTAACACAATACTAATCACCTCACTTGAGTCAAATTAATAGTTCAAAACCATTAGTTTAATAAATAAATATAGTATTTTAAGGTAGAGTGTGTTATACCCAACATCCCCTTTTAGGACCAACTTTTTTTAGATTTTGGCCTTGCTTATTGAGCATTTCTTCTACATGTTTATACAAATTCTTGAAAAGACTGATCCATAATATTTATACTTAGATTAATTGAGCATGATATTATATATTTTATGGACTAACTCTATTAATGAATTATTTGGGAGTTTTTTGAAGTATGTAAGTTTTTGAGACTTAGTTTATTTAGAGAAATTTACTTAGGTTTTTTGGTCTTCATGATTTTTATTTTGGGTTTTCTATCTAGAAATTTGTTTGTGCATCATGTATCAAAAAAATTATCTGACATATTTTTTTTAGGCTTTTTTTAAGGTTTTTTTTCCAAAAACTTATTTAGCATTGGTTCATCACGATTTATTTCGTGGCCCATTTGATCTTCAAAGTTTTTTTATAGCATAAATTTTGTCCAAAATAATTATTTTGAAATGACTTATATTTTATTAGAAATTAGTTATTGAGACTTTTTGTTTAGAACATTTTTTCCAAAAAAATTAGGTATCTATGTTTTTTGTATCAAATAAATTATCTAATGGATCACAAGTTTTATATACACTTCAGAGATTTTTCTCTTTGGACTTTTTGCTTGAGCATTTTGTTCGATGAATTTTGGTCTTTGGAATTTTTTATTCAAGATTTGTGTTCTAAAGATTTCTTAGGATATTTTGTAATGCTTGGTCCCAACACAAAACCCAATTCCTGACTCCTTAATTCTAAAGGCTCTCTATACTTAGCCGATAAAGTAAAATAATTCCTAAAACTTGCTAAAGCTACCTACCAACTAAACTAACAATAGATTTGAACTATGAAAGAAATATAAAATAGGTGAATTCTAGGCATTTATAATGCATGAACTAGAATTTAATGCTAAAATCTATATATGTGACATGAATCCATTGAAATATTCATTACTTACAAACCAACCTAAGCTTGAATTCGATTGTTATCTTGTATGAGAAAATCCCTAACTACCTGTGAGATTATTGTGAGTAAATCAGTGACTAGAAAAAGGAGAATTATTCACATAGCACATAATAATACTAAAAGCATTGTACATAATAACAATGGCATATTCATCCAAATAATCTAGGGGAACACCACCACCATCACCATTTTTTATCAAGGACTCAACAAAATTCACAAACATTTCCTTTGATGTCACCATTTTCAACAATATGTATGCAAATTAATTTGAATTATAGGATGTTATCAATTCTATTGACATATTTTCATTGGATGAAAATATATCTCCTTCAGAGTGACTATTCATCATAGACTTGATTTCACTTAAGGGGTAAGGATTACATTTGGCTAAGACCAAGCATGAGGTGATGTCATGTATTGACTTCCTCAAAGACCTATTTTTTGAAGGAAAAGTTACACAAGATGATTTTATACACCATATAGATAACCAAACGGTCATTACATACATTTCTAGAGTGGATTTTCATAAGCATTTGTAACTACCACTATCAGTTGCATATTTTGACAAACATAGATTGGTTTCATGGAATTAAGATAATTCTATGGAAAAAGTGTTGACTTCATAGTTTCTCCCCCAAAAAACAATGACATATAAAGGTAATAATCCCACTCCAATTAATAAATTTAGAATGGGAGTGTGGGTTGGAATGGCATTACTTAAAAGGTTGTATGGGATGCCCAACATCCATTTCCTTAATTTATATTGAGTACCATTAGTTCATATAACACTAACTAGTGATGCAACATTCACTTTGGGAAAAAATATAATCTACCAACTGAGAGAGTAGGTCATTCATAAGGACAAGTGGCCCATTTTAGTGGGCCACTTTTATATTATGTCTTATCTTTTGGATGCTATCATGGGAATAATATATAAATTCCTCAGTGAGCTATGGATCATGACTACCAACTATATTAAAAATAACATTTATGATCATTTCTAGTTTTTGTATATTTATGCTTACACCAAAGACATGGTTCAAATCATTGAAGATGTTTATCCATAAGTATATAGACCAATTCATGGGTTTCCTATGCCTAGAGTTAGAGTAAACATCATGAAGATGCTAGCTAGAAGAGGTGATTATTGTTTGTATCTTAAATACATTGTTATTATGATTACTAGACATAAGGTTAATCCATTAAACCTTCCAAAATATGTGCCTAAAAATTTGGCTAAGTAAGAAATTACTTTCCAACTCTGGTGGAAAATTGAGGAAGACCTAATAAAAAATAATTATAGTACATTCTATGGACACCACATGGATATTGGTAGAATGGTTTACATAATGAGGAAGAACTTTGGAGATGTGGGTGGCAAAAGGAAGAGTTAGGATTTGCCGACAATACTGCATAGGGACTAGGACCCTCATAGCTATATATAAAACCACACTCAAGGCCTTATTATCCCCTGAAAACACATCCATTATGATTTTGATTTATTATTCATGAATGCATAGAATGATGATGAGGTCTTGGAAAGGGAATTTTTTTTTAGTTTGAAAGAAGATAATCTAAGGGTGATTTAATAAGAACCTTCAATCACTGTGAAGGAATTACATAACAAAATTTCACTCTTTGTAGGATGGACATCAACAAACTTTTAAAAAATATAGACTATAAATCAATTTAAGGAGAAAGGAGATCCTTCATATGGAATTCATTTCACTTTGAAAACTATTAATAAAGAACCAATGGTGAGTAAACCTGACCCTAGGGGAGCTCTAAGAGACCCCATCAATCTGGATTCCTCTAATGAGGAAAAGAAAGGACAAGAGCCCCAAACTATTAGTGTAATTCAAATTCCTATATCTACCCCTTAAATATAAGAATTTTCATCTTTAGAGGTAGCCATAGATGAATTAGCTACCTTAGTTTAACAAGGTTCCCCTCACAACCTAAGACTACTATCTACTAAAAGAGGAATCCTAGGACTCCCCTCATAGGTAGTCCTACAATATAATAAAGCTTGCCTACAATGCTTCAATAAGTAGTGGAGGAGGAAGAAGAAGAAGAATATGATGAAGAAGTATAATTATAAGTAGACAAGGAATTTATCCTTGAGGGTGACAAAGGGAAATCATCAGCTATAGAAGGCACAATAGGTACAAAGGCTCAACCTTTAGATACCACTTCCCTTCTTTCTTATTCTATTCTTATTTTTGGTTATATATTAATTTCATATATTTAAAAAAATCCTAAGGTGGAATTTGTCACTTCCACCTCTAATGATCCATTCATCACCTCATTTTTCTTGTATTTTCCTCGACTCACCCCAAAAGTTAATAAAGATGCCACCAATATTACTCTGACTTCCACCACCTTTGATCCATCTTCCACTACCATGCCATCTACCTCCATCATGTCCACTTATAGTATTCCTTATGGTACTACCATAATTAGATCATTGAATAGAAAAAGGGCATCCAAGAAGGTTTAAAATGACATGGTCACCCCTCAACTCCATTTCTCCTCCACCCAAATCACTCTCTCCATGTCATCCACCACTTCATCACAATAGACCATTGTCACTAGCTCAAGCAAGTGAAAAAAGGTAAAGACACAAATGATTGTAGTCCATCCACACCATCAATATGGAGGTTTAGATTGGTCTAAAATTATTTGGCCTTCCTTTCCTAACATAATTATCAAGGCAAAAAATAAGTAATAACTAGTTAATGATGTTGAAGAAGAGAAAGTTGTGGTTAAACCCACCAAAGAGATAAACCCCAACCAATTGACAATTCCTCTATGGGCCATTGACTTAAGAACCAAGACCTATTAGATTCAAAATAACAGAGCTCCTATCTATCACAACTTTATTTGACAAGCCATCTGGGAGTATTTAGAGGGTAAGGAAGAGAAAGCTAGATGATGTTGGTAGAGAAATAATTTTTGAAGAGAGGTAAGAAGTGTTTTATTTAACTAAAAGATAGAATAGATAATTGAGGTGATCCCCCTATAATTAAAACTTCAAATATATATTTGAAGAACATAAGGATTCCATGATGGTAATTCATGAAGGTATAGAGTTAGTTAGACATGAGTTGGAGGCAGAGTTAGATAAAATCAAAGAGAAACAAATTACAATGCACATACCAACTAACATTGAAGCTAAGGTCGAAGAAGTAGCTTAAAAGTGTTATAATTCTTTGGAGGAATTAGAATTCATGTGGGATTAATTATCCCCCCATGTTACTAATACTCACAAATTGTTTAATTCTTTGAAATATGATGAGAATAAGTTGAAGATGCTAATTGTTTATACAACTAATAAGGATTATAGAAATTTTGATCTCATGACAACACTAGAGGCATCCAATGCTCTCAACTTGGTAGTCATCAAAATACAAGAGGCTAGGGAATGGTTGATAGCATTTGGGGATTTGTTCCCAAAGTATCAAGATCACGAGGCCCTCATTCTACAAATTTTGAATGACTTAAAATTGTCAAAAGTCAAATATGCCAAAAGGAAATTAATCAATAAGATGGATTTTGATCAACTCAACTAGGAGGATTCATATAATTTTAATCAAATTTTACAAGGGTTTTCATTGGAGGACATTGAGGTGGAGTTGAGCTTTACTAGGAAGAAGTTGACTGAAGTTGAGATCTTCAAGATCAACTTATATATGACTAAAGTAGATCATGCAAAGCTCTTAGGATAGGTCGGTAGGGTGCATAAGCCCCCTCTTTTGAATTTAGACATAATTCATCAGTAAAATGACATGTCACACAAGTGTTGTCCCAAGATAGAGGCAAAGAAGAAGTAGACTCAAGTTGACACTTCTAGTTCTATGCCAATAACCACAATTTTCACTTCAAGCAAACTCCATGCAATCATGCACACATCAACACAACCATAAAGGGCCTAGTTTTTGAATGTATATTATATAGTGGTGTATATCATATATTTATAAATTTATTATATTTTGAGCAATATTATAAAGTTACCTATTTATTTTTGTACACATGCACATGTTGCATGATTCTATAAAAGATAACTTAAGTTATTAACAACTATAAGATAACTCTAGAGAATTATTGAACCATAGTTAGAACTAGAGTTCTGACTATGACATGTAATTTATTTTTACATGAAATTGGAGGAAGAGGTGACCCCTTCCACAAGTCTATTTAAACACATGTAACCTAGAGTTTTGAATGGTTAACATATTTTCAATATATAGGATCAAAGAAATTTGAGTTGTCAACTTGTGTGTTTATCTATCTTCTTTCTAATGTTTGTGTAATTAGAATTATTTATTTGGTTGTATGATTTAATAACTCTTAGTGTGAAAAATTTATGAGTTAGCTCTTTATTCTCTTGATTTATATGTTAGTCTTAGATATGCAATAGCTATTGAAAGACTAGTAAATTACATTGATTATTAAAATTAAGTTGATTGATTCATATTCTTAAGTGCGTAGAAGTGATTTCATTAGAAATAGTTATTTGTGTATATGTAACAACTATCTCAGATACCTCATTAAGTCCAAACTATAATCTCTTGAATAAGAGTGTGCAATAGCTACCCTAAAAAGAACAACCTTTAATTGAGGCCTATGGGTTTTCTAAATCAATATTATCCTAGACTACTTGACCATGCTTGATTGTGTGTGTGTAATAGTTGCTAGCAACATGCATAAGTTTTGAAATCACTTGTCCACTTAGAAACTAGCTAGAGAGGTGATTCCTAAATCTATAGAACCTTTCTTTTCTACTCTACCCTTCCCTCATTTTTTTTTTGAGACCTACCCACTTTAGATTAGAAACCATGCACCCATCAACCCATCAAAATTTTAATTTATTTTAGAAACCACCCTTCTGTGCATAAAACCTTGTTAATAACCTAAATTCCCTACTTGTTATTCCATCACCTAGTTGTTAAGATCACATACCTACAACTTGTACCCTGGAGTAGAGTTCACCTCCATTGAGATCTTAAAAACTTATAGGATACCTCATTATGAGATTGGTGTGCATAAAAACCACATCAACATACTCTTTATAATTCTAGAAGGAGGGCCAATACCTTTGATAAAAGATTTTAGTTTCTACATAAAGTTGTATTAGAGTCACCTAGGAGAGTAACCAGATCTAGTTCTTAGGCTAGTCTTCTAGACTCACCCTTATCAAGTCATAAGAGACCTAGATTTGTAGCAACTATGCTAATAGACCTAGGACACCTTCCCTAGTAAGGATCACTCCCCCTGTTAATCATCCAATGGTAAAACCACCTTGGTTGGTTAGATCTACTATTGTCATTTTTGAGGATGTGCATGACCTACTTATGAATCCTAAAATGTATTTTCCATCTTTCTCTCCTTATGGAGTAAGAACAATAGAGGAACATATCAAATCATTTAAATCTAATTTACAATTAATTCATGTTATCAATGAGGATGTTGCATGTAGATTGTTCCATTTTACATTAATGGATGCTACTTATGATTGGTATTTGAATATAATGAAAAATTCCATCCCTTCTTGGGATGCATGTCAAGCAAATTTTATAGCATAATTTGGATAGGTTGCCAGTCCTAGTTTGATATATGAACACGTCACCATCATGAAAAATGAGCCTAATGAGCCTATCCATGATTTCAATGAAAGGTTTTAAAATATGTACACATGGTTAATCCTAAGGTATAAACTAAAATCAACATTAGAAATAGATACGTACAATAATTCTCTAGATCCAATTAATGTAATGTTCCTGAGAAGAGTATTCAATGCCACCACCTAGACATTGGCATAAGAAGAGGCCATAAAAAATGATAGCTATCTCAATACCCACGTGATGGACATACCTAACATTAACAATGGATTCCCAATGTTGAATTTAGTCCCACATGTAAAGCAAAACATTCCTATGTTTAATTAGAATTAGTTATACAAGTTGCCTCCTCTGACACAGACAACATAACCAAATTATAGTTTATTGAAAAACCATACACAAGGAAATGGTTACCAATAAAATCAACAATTGACTACATCTTCTATTTCTATTCTCTAGGGCACTAACTCTACAAAGGTGGAGTTGGATACTATTTAAAATATGGTTCAAAAGCTAAGTATTGACTTCCTTGGCATGCAAATAAAGATGGTAAATAGTAATGGCCCAAGTGGTAATAAAAATTATAGATTCTAGAGATGTAATAAACCATTTAACAGGCCTACAAACAAATAAAATCAGCTTAACAATCTTCCCAAGATCAACATGACAAAGACAACTCTACCAAATTGGTGAAAAATCTATAATACTTCCTAGCATGAAAGGTTTGATTGTGTTGAATTTTGTGTAGAATTTTAAATATTTCAAAGAGAATTAGTAAGGTAGGATCAGATGCATAGTCCACCAAAATCCCACCAAGATCGTAGTCCTTCAAGCACTTATATATTCTTTGAGACTCACAAGTTTCTCTTTCCAAGTGAAGATGATAATGTACCAGGAGACAACATTGATGATATTTATGCTTTTTAATAATTCTACAAAGGTGGTTACAATCTAAGGAATAGTTAACCATTCACAACTTCTATTCATCCAAATAACATACTCATTCCACCCAATCCTAAAGTTGAAAACAATCCACCTCCCCCAGAAGGCAATGATCAACCTCAGAACAAGGAGGAATAGAGAAAAGGAGGATACAACATCATTCAAGACATGGAGAAAGTGAAAGAAAATATTAATCTTCATGAGTTAGCTTAGATCATTGAACATAAGGAGCTACTATGAAAATCTATCATAGGGAAGACCCCTGTAGAAAAGATTAAACCATTTAAAGATAAAGTAAAGTTGTTAACACCAATATCATCTATAAAGGCAAGCCAAATTTTCCACCCTTTTACTAACTATTAGAGAATTTGGTAAGAATATTCATAATTGTTTAGTTGATTATGAATATTTAGAAACTATTATGCCTACTTCCATATGTCAAAATCTTGGTCTAACTCCAAGCCCTTTAAAGAGAATAGTTTCACAATTGGATAAAATGGTGGTAATAGTGGTTAGGGAATTAACTAATATATGTATTCAAGTAACATCTAAATCATGAGTCCAGATGACCGTTGATATCATTGTGGTAGACATACCTAAAGGCTATGGACTATTGTTGAGTATGGAATGGTCTAAAATGCTCAATGGATATTTCTCTACAAACTTCTCTCACATTTAGCTACCATGGAGAGGCATTTTAAATAATATTTGGATTAATAAGGAAGCAAGGATGAAATATCCTATCATGGAGTATAATATCCAAAATGAAGAGGTAAAGTATGAATCTCTTAGCCTTGGTATTCACACTTTTACTATGAAAAATCAAATATAAGAGCTAGAATTTGAAATTTCCAATCAATGATGGAATTTACACTTTGATAGTGCCAGATCTAAATAAGGATCAAGCATAGGAATTGAATTGATTGATCTATATGGGAATAAGTTCTTGGAAACATACAGGTTATAGTTACCTTACACTAATAATAGGGTTGAATATTAATCTTTAATTTTAGGATTACAATTTTCACTCAAGAACAATGTAAAGTAGGTGGTACTATTTGGTGATTCAAAGCTTGTAGTTAATTAAGTAAAAATAAATACCAGTGTAATCTATCTTATTTAAAAAGGTAAAAAAACAAATCATTGGATATAATTGAGAGATTTGAAGCTTTCAATATATTAGTAGTTTCTAGAGAAAAAAATAAATCTATAGACTCACTAGATGTTGCTGTTAAATTGGAACCTCTTTGACAATACAAGGTAAAGAGATTATTTATTAAATTAGTACCTTGTCCTTCTATGCTTGATAATATATAAAATTTACATGTCATTAATGATGATCAGTAGATCATTCCATTTTTAACCAATTTGAAGGAATTTGAGTCCCAAATAATTGATGATAAGGAAATTAATCATCTCTATCAAGAAGAGTCTGACAAAGGAGGTATTACTATCTCATCTCTATTGTATCCCCATTGGGTTAGTATCCTTAGAAATACCATTTGATATAGATCCTAAAGCTTAGTAGTTTAGGTAGCCCAATGTTAATGAATTTGAATTCAAAAGAGAGAATTTAGGAGATGAACATAGCCCATGCTACATTAACATTGGCCTTAACTATACCTTAGATATATAAAATGAGTGAAATATTTAATCACTCAATATAAATATGTGATTTCTTAGACCTATGAAGACTTAAAGGTTTATGATCCTAAGGTCATCAATTATACATTCCTCTAAAACTAGACCACAATCCATTCATACAAAGGAAAATACCAGTGAATCATGTCCTATAGCCTCTCATTCAAATAAAAGTGGAAAAGTTACTAAGTGTAAGGATAGTCTTCCCAATCAGACATTCTACTTAGGTGGCCAATTTGGTCCTAGTCAAAAAGAAGAGCGGTGAGATCAGGTTATGTGTTGATTTCAAAAACTTGAATAAAGCTTCTGAAAAGGACAACTATCCCCTGACTTATCTATATGAAGCAATATAGATAGTAAGTGGTTCTAAAATGATGTCCTTATTAGATGGATTTTTAGGCATTAATCAAGTACTATTATAATCAAAGGATAGAATTAATATTGCATTTACTACCAAGTAGGGAACTTATGCATACAAGAGGATTCCATTTGGCCTACTAAACATAGGAGCCGCCTTTGAATGAGTTGTGTATCATGTATTTAAAGTATTAAAAGGTAAGTTCATAATCATCTATGTGGATGATCTTACTATATTCTCCAAGAATAGGAATGACCAAATAGGCCACCTCAAGTCAATCTTGGAGAGATGCAAGAAATTTAACATCTTACTGAACCCAAAGAAAAGAATATTTGGAGTGAATAAAGGCAAGCTCTTAAGACACATCATTGCCAAAGAAGGGTTCACCATTAATCCAAATATAATTTAGGGAATTTCCTAGATTGTACCACTAAATAATAAAATGGAGCCCAAGTCATTATTTGGGAATATTATTTTCATAAGGAAATTTATCTTAGGATTTGTGGAGATTTTTAGACCTTTGAATGGAATACTCAAGAATGATGCTAAAATAGAATGGACAAATGAGGCCCAAAAATATTTTCAAGATAATAAGGATGCAATATCTCAAGCCCCAATATTAATTAGTCCAGATTTTATAAAGGATTTTTATTTGTATTCATTTTCTTTAGAACTTACAATTGTTGTTGTCATAATATAAAAGAAAGATGAGACTTAGTATTCAATTGTGTTTATGAGCACCAATCTAAAATATTCATAACTTAGGTACTCCATGATTGATAAATAGATTTTCACTCTTGTCAAAGTAGTGAAGACATTTTGGCACTACATCTTGATGAATAAGACTATTACCATCATGCCTAATCCTAATGTCTAGCTCACCCTATCATAGAATAGATTAGGAGAATGTAGAGGCAAGTGGATGGAAAAGTTATAGGAATTCAACATATAAATCAAGCTAGTGAAGATCATTTGGGGTCAAGGCATAATTAAAATTATGAATGAACCTAATCCATGTATCACTATTGAAGAGGTAAATGAAGCCTAGGTATCTAGAGGAGAAATGTATACTGACATAATAGAATATATACTTACATGTACTTGCTTCCTAGAACTCAAAAAAAAAATGAATAAGGGAATTAAGGTTAAAATATGCACATTACATGATCAAGAAAGGATTTATCTATAGAATAAATTATGAAGGAATCTATCTTAGGTGTGTATTTATAGAAGAGGCTAATAAAATTATAGAAAAATTGCATCAAAAGATATGCAATAGTCATCCATATGGGAATACCAAATCCAATAAGACCTTAATAATGGGCTACTACTAAGAGACAATTTTCAAGGATGCTCATGCTCATATGATAACATGCCATGAATGCCAAGATTTATCTAAGAGGGAGGTACATGCAGTAATGCCCTTACAACTTGTTGAAGGGAGGATATTTTCCTAATGGGGTTTAAATTTTATTAGTGTCATTAACCCAAATTATTTAGTATGTCATAATTTTATACTCATTGCTAAAAAATATTGTAACATATGGACTAAGGTTGTGGCCACAAAGAATTATAGAGCATAAGATGTGATTCACTTCTTGATAGAACACATTAAAACTAGATTTGGCACCCCATTTCTCTAGTTTATGATAATGGGCCAACATTCATATCAGTTAAATTCATTGAATGGGCTCATGAAAATTAGATTAATATTAGGTCATATTATAACCATTACCTTTAAATAAATGGACTAGTAGAATCAATAAATAAAAACCTAAGAAATGCCATTAAAAAATCAACTAAAGATAAGCTTTGGGACTAGCACAATCTATTAAAGTATGGATGTAAGTATGATCTTTGGGAAAATTAATTTTATCTTATCCATTGGTGTATGGATGTAGGCTAGTCTTCCTAGTCATGTTGAAATTACCAACTTATCAATTCATGTAGGAATACATGAAACTGAATGATAAAGGAGAATATTGACTACTAGACATAATAGAAATGGAAGATTCAAGGTATTAATCCCTACAAACCTTTAAAAAACACTAGGACATAGTCAAGAGGTGGTTTGACATAAGATCAAAGGTTAAAGCATTTATGATCTCATATATGGTTCTTATTTGGGATAAATCCCAATAAAAAAAAAGCAACATGACAAATTTTCCCCTATATGGATTAGATAATATCATATTTTATAGATCCTAAGTAATAATGCATTTTGTCTAAAAGACCTATAGGGCAATGAACTCACATATCTAGTCAATGGATAGATTTTGAATCACTATTTCATGGCTTTACAATCTTAAGGTACCCCTGACTGATGAAAAATTATGGTAAAGGTAGGATTAGATTAGATTTCTTGATTTTTTAGGTTATATTTCTTGATTTCTTAAGGTAATTTCTTTCTTTTTTTAGGTTAGATTTATTGATTTATTGGGGTAATTACCTTCTTTCTTAGAATAGATTTTTTGCTTTCTTAATATAGTTTTAATGCTTTCTAGATTAGTTGTTTTATTATTTCCTATGACAATCTAAATTATTTTTGTCCTAGCATAACCAAAGATAAAATTCAATCAATTGAGACCCTTATATTATGTTTAAGTAGACTTGTATCAAAAGGGTAAAATTGAAAAGAGATTCATAACTTGGGACATGTTCATAAACTATGTATATTTCTATGTTTAGGGTCTTTAAGATATAGGTATGTAATCATGAACCATTTTGGATTGTGTCATAATTGAATATTTCTACCAAGTATGTTAATGTTGCTCTCAAGTAATTCATATGAATTTAGAAAATTTTGTTATTTCATTGGATCAAGAACACTAATTAAATTATACTTTTTATAAGTGATAATTCTTGGTATAAATGTATCTAGTAGGGAAATTTTGGTAATATATTTTTTTTATAACCATACCAGCTCATAGGGGTTCCATCTCTCATCTTTTCATTTAAACAAATAAAATAAAAATAAAATAATAAAAGAAACAATGAGTTTAAAAAATAAATCCAAGATAATTTCTAGAGAAAATAAAAAGGCTGACATGATGAAATAAGGTCAATGTACCACACATCATGATCAAGAAAATAAAGTAAAGGGATGAGAGGGAACCTAAGGTGTCTTTTTCAGGGATATGGATGTTTGACTAGTAGTAAAACAATGCCTAAGCTTCCATTGATTTAATGATGTTTAAGAGAAACTAGAATGAAACCTACAACTTCATTAAGCCTTTAAAAATCTCATCAAAACAAGGCTTAAATGTAATTCACTATTAACACACACATATCCATGGATAGAGAAGGCAAGTATGTTGTGTGAATCTAATAATGAGTCTCTTTAATATTTATGATTATAATATTTTTATGTGGCATAGTTCATGTTTTATTTGAGATTACTAACCAAAATTATGTGTTCTCAAATACTCAAAAGTATTCTCCCTGTAAGTCACTATTTGTCATACTCAACATCCCCCTTTTCTTCTTGAAAAATTGAGGACCCATTTTTTTAAAAAATATTTTGGCCTTGTTTGTTGAGCCTTTATTCTAAATGTTTGTGAAAAATATTGAATGGATTTATCCTTAAACTTTATAATTAGAGTAATTGAGCATGGTATTATATATTTTATGGACTAACTCTATTAATGCCTTCTTGGGAGTTTTTAAAACTATGCAGGATTTTAGGACTTAATTTATTTAGAGAAATTTACTCTAGACTTTTGAACTTCAAATTTTTTGTTTCACATTTAATATATATAAATTTGTTTGGGCATCATGTGTTGGACAATTTTTTTGACATATTTTGTTCATGATTTTTGTTTTGGGTTTTTTTGTCTAGAAACTTATTTAGCATTTTTTCATCAGTAATTGTTCATCATAATTTATTCAATGGGAATTTTGGTCTTTAGAGTTTTTGGTAGTAGGAATTTTATCCAAAATAATTATTCTAAAATGACTTATCTTTTATCAAAAATTATATATTCATATTTTTTATTTGGAACATTTATTTTGAACAAATTTGGTCTTTAGGTTTTTTGTATCAGGTAAATTATCTGACAGATCACAAACTGTATATACACTTTGGAGATTTTGATATTTGGAATTTTTGTTCAAGCATTTTTTTTGAAATTTTATCTAAGAAATTTTGGTGTTCAAGCATTTATTTTTAGGCTTTATGTTCAAAATATTTATTTGAATCTTTTATAAATCTTGATCCTAACACAAAACCTGATTCCCGACTCTAGAATTCCAAATGCTTGTTATACGTAGCCAATAAAGAAAAAAAACTTTCTAAAACTTGCTAATGATACATTCCAACTAAAATAATAAGAGTTTTGAACATAGACATTGGGAATTTTTAATGCACAAAGTAGAATTTAATGTTAAAAACTATATATGTGATGTGCAACCATTGAAGACTCATTGCCTATAAATGAACCTAAGCTTGAATTCGACTACTAGATTGCATGAGAAAATCCCTAACTACCTTCAATATTATTATGAGTAAACTAATGACTAGAAAAAAATATAATTATTCACACAACACGTAAGAAGACTGTAAGCATTATACATAATAGAAATGGTATCTTCATCCAAATAATTGAGGGGAGAATCACTGCCATCACCATTTTATATCAAGGACTCAAAATAATTCATAAACACTACCTTTTATGTCATCATTTTTGATAATAGGTATGAAAATTACTATATATTATGGGATGCTATTGATTCTATTACATATTTTCACTAGATGGAAATCTATCTCCTTCAGAGTGACTATTCATCATATACTTGCTAGCACTTAAGAGGAAAGGATTACATTTAGATGTAGCTAAGCCTAAGGTGACGCCATACATTTACCTCCTCCGAGACCTATTATTTATATGAAAAGTTACACAAGATTACAAAAAATCATTGCATGCATTTTTGTAGTAGATTTTCATAGGTATTTGTCATTACCATCATCAAATGCATATTTTGACAAACATATATTGGTTTTATGTAATAAAGATAATTTTGTGAAAAAGGTGTTGACTCCATTTCTTCTCCCAAAATAAACCATGACATAAAAAGGTAATAATTCCACTCCAATCAATAAATTCAAGATGGGTGTGCAGATTGGTATGGCATTGCTCAACAGATTATATGGAATGTCCAACATCCATTTCCTTAATTTAGACTACATACCATTATTGCATATGATGTTGATCAATGGTGTAATGTTCACCTTGGGTAAAATTATAAGATACCAGCTAAGAGAGTAGGTAATTCATAAGGACAAATGAACCAATCTAGACTACCACTTTTATATGATGTCTTATCTTCTAGATGTTATCATGGGAATTATATATAAATTCCTCAATGAGCTATGGATTCTAGCCACCAACTGTATCAAAAATTACATTTTTAATCATTTCCATTTTTTGCATATTTATGATTACACCAAAAACATGGTTCATATCACTAAATATCCTTATCCATAAGTTTGGTAATTGATTCATGGGTCTCTTATGCCCAGAGTCAGAGCAAACATTAATAAGATGATATCTAGAAGAGGCAATTATTTTTTGTATCCTGACTACACTATTATTATGATCATCAGACACAAGGTTAATACCTTAGACCTTCCAAAAATATGTGCCTAACAAATTATCTAAGCAATAAATTACTTTTCAACTCTAGTGGAGAATTGAGGAGGACCTAATAAAAAATAAGATGAGTACATTCTATATACACTACATGGTTATTGGCAAAATGGCTTACACAATGAGGAAACACTTCATCAATGTGTGTAACAAAATGAAGAGTTACCATTTTCCCATAATACCACACAAGGACTAGGACCCTCATGTCTATATATAAAAACACATTGAAGGCCTTACTATCCCCTACTAGCATGTTCATTATGATTATGATTTTTTATTCATGAATGCATAGAATGCTGACAAGGTCTTAGAAAGGTTAGTACTTACAAGTTTGAAAGAAGATCATCTAAGGTTAATTCAATAGGAACCTTTAATCACTATGAAAGAATTACATAGTATAATTCCACTCTTTGTAGGATGGACATCCTCAAAATTTTAGAAAATCTAAGTTTCAAAACAATATAAGAAGTAAGGAGATCCTTCATAGGGAATTCCTTTCAAGTTTAAGGATAATAATAAATAAACAAAGGTGAGCGAACCTAACCATAGGGGAGATCTAGGCAACCCCATCAATATGGATTACTCTAATGAGGAAGAGAAAGGACAAGATCCCCTAATTACAAGTGTAATTTAAATGCCTACAACTACTCCTCAAACACAAGAATCTACATCTTTAGGGGTAGCCATAGATGAAGCAACTACCTTAGTTTAACAAGGCTAATCTTAACAAGGGTAGTCTTGAAATGGATCAAATCTTGCCTGTAATGCCTTAATAAGTAGTGGAGGAGGAGGAAGAAGAAGATTTTGATGAAGAAATAGAATTAGAAGTAGCTAAGGCACTTATCCTCGAGGGCGACAAATGGAAATCACTAGATATGGAAGGTACAATAGGTATAAGGGCTCAAACTTTAGATACCACTTCCCTTCTTTCTTCTTCTATTCCCATTTTTGGTTTTATATCAATTTCATCTGTCTTAAAAAATCCTAAGGTGGAAGTTTTTACTTTCACCTCTGATGATCCATTCGCCACCTCCTCTTTTTTTCATTTTCCTCTACTCACCCCAAAATTTGAGAAGGATGTCACCATTGTTACTTTACCTTCCACTACCTTTGATCCATATTCTACTACCATGCCATCCAACTCCATCATGGCCACTTCTATTATTCCTTCTAGCACTACCATAGTTAGATCATTGAAGATAAAAATGACATCTAAGAAGGTTAAAACTACCATGGCCACCCCTCAACTCCATGTATCCTCCACCCAAATCACTCTCCCCATGCCATCTACCACTTCAACTAAAGATACCATTATTAATAGCTTAGGAAAGGGAAAAAATACAAAGACACAAATGGTCATAGCCTTATCCACTCCCCTAATATGGAGGTTTGGCTTGGTCTAAAATTATTTGGCCTTCCTTTTTTGACACAATTGTGAAGGTGGCAAATAATTAGTAACTAGATGAGGATGTTGAAGAAGAGGAAGTTATGGTTAACCCACCAACATGATAGACCCCATACAATTGATAATTCTTCTATGGGCCATTGAATTAAATCCAAGACCTCTCAAATTCTTAGCTTCAAAATAATAGAGATCCTATTTATCACAACTCTATTTGACAATCCATCTGGGAGTATTCAGAGGGTAAGAAAGAAGAATTTGGAAGATGATGTTGTTATATAAATTATTTTTGAAGAGAGGCATGAAGTCTTTTCTTTGACTAAAAGATAGAATAGACTATTGGGGAAATCCACCTATAATGAAGACTTCGAATCTCTAGCCAAAACACATAAAGATGCCATTGTGGTAATTCATGAAGGCACATAGATAGCTAGATAGGAGTTGGAAGTAGAGTTAGAATAGATCAAAGAGAAATATAATATAGTGCACATACCATCTAGCATTGAAGATGAGGTTCAAAAATTAGCTTCAAAGTGTTGTAATTATTTGGAGGCATTAGAATATATGTAGGAGGAATTAACCTCCCATGTTATTAATACTCAAAATGTTTAATTCTTTGAAATCTAATGAGAATAAATTAAAGATGATAATTTTTTACATAACTAATAAGGCTTGTATCTATTTAGATCTCATGAAACCATGACAAGCATCCAATGCTCTCAACCTAGTCATCATCAGGATATAAGAGGCTAGGGAATGGTTGATAATAGTTGGGGATTTTATCCCCAAGTATCAAGAGAAAAAGTCCCTCATTCTCCAAATTTTTAATGACTTAAAATTGTTAAAAGTTAAGGATGACATATGGAAACTGATCAATAAGATGAAATTTGATTGACTCATTCAAGAAGATTTAGATAATTTTAATCAAAGTTTACAATGGTTACCATTGGAGGACATTAAGGTAGAGTTGAGCTTTTCTAGGAAGAAGGTGACTAAAGTTGAGATCTTAAAGATCAAATTCCAAATGACTAAATCAAATCATGCAAAGACCCTAAGATAGGTGGGCAAGGTGCATAGGTCCCCTCTTTTGAACTAGACATAATTTAGTAGAACCATGACATGTCACATAAGTAATAACTAAAGATAGAGGTGAAGAAGAAGTAGACTCAAGCTTCCACTTCTAATTCTACATAGACATCTACAATTTCCACTCTGACCAAAGTCCATGTAGCCATGCACATGTCAACATAGACATAAATGGCCCAATTTTTGTATGTATATTATATAGTGGTGTATATGTTATATTTATATCTTTATTATATTTTGAGAAATATTCTAAATTTTCTTGCTCATTTTTACACACATGAACATGTTGCATGATTTTGTAAAGTCTAACTTAAGTTATTAAAAACTATAAGATAACACTATACGGTTATTGAAAAATAATTATAACTAAAGTTTTGACTATGACATGTAATGTATTTTTTCATGAAATTGAAGGATGAGGTGACCCCTTCCCTAAGTCTATTTAAACACATGTGACCCATAGTTTTGAAGGGTTAACAAATTTTCAATAAATAAGAATAAAGTAATTTTGGTTCTCAACTCTTGTGTTTATATATCTTCTTTTGAATGTTTGTGTATATAGGATTATTCCTTTGGTTGTATGATTCAATAAGTCTTAGTGTGAAAAAGATTTGAATGAGCTATTTATTGTCTTGATTGATATTCTAGTCTTAGATGTACAACATATATTAAAGGATTAGTAAATTACATTAATTATTGGCAATTAAGTTGATTGATTCATATTCTTAAGTGTGTAGAAGGGATTTCATTTGAAATATTTTTTGTGTATGTGTAATAGCTATCTCAAATACTTCACTAATCCCAAGCCATAATATCTTGATTAAGAGTGTGAAACAACTACCCTAAAAGGATCAACCTTTTGCTAAGGCTTGTGAGTTTCCTATATCAAGATTATCCTAGACTACTTAACCATGCCTAATTGTGTGTGTACAATAACTTTTAACAATAGGAATAGGCTTTAAAAGCACTTATCCACTTAGAAAATAGATAGAGAGGTGATTATTAAGCCACATAAGCTTTCTTTTATACTCTACACTTCCTTTATGAGTTTATTTTGATACCTATCTAATTTAGATTAACAACCAACCACCCATCAACTCATCTAGATTTTACTTCCTTTTAGAGACCACCCCTCCATCCATAAAACCTTGTTAACAACTTACATGCCCTACCTGTTATTCCATCACCTAGTTGTTAAGATTTCATACCCATAAATCGTGCCTTAGAGTGGAGTTTACCTCCTTTAAGATCATAAAATGTTAGAGGTTACCTCATTATAAGATTGGTGTTCATAAAACCCACATCAACAGAGTGGTGGTCAACAATTGTTGACTACCCTATTGATAAAAAAAAGTGGTGGGGTTAATAACATGGATTACAATCCACATTACCTTCCCCTAGACACTAATGTAATTCATGACAATGCTCACATGTCACCTTCGATGTATAAACCATGACCATCATCTAACAACCAAACTTGTAAAACCTTAGGGTTTACTACATAGTGCATAATCACATTGAGGTCTATCTATAAAGCTTGAAACCATATATTTAGTTATGGGCATATACCCTTTGACCAAACACCCCATGTAACTTCAGTTTACCCTATAAGGAAGTGGTATTCAAAAAGTCATTATGGGATAATTATGAGCCCTATATTATGAAAATTTTTAGATTCCATTTTTTGTTTTAGTATAAAGTTATTTTGGGCTACGTTTAACATAATTTTATGTGAAATTTTTTTATTGAAGTTTGTATATTTTCTAAGGAATTTAGGCCAAAATTAATATTTTGCCTTAAAAAATTCAAAAAAATTTAAACCATAAGAAAATTAGTACACAAAATTTATTATAATTGTAAATAATCCTAATTTTTATTAAATCTAAATTTGGAGAAAATTGGTCACTTCATAATTTTTTTAAAAATGTTTAAATAAAACTAGCCCTTCTTGGGCTTAACTAAATACATGAAAAATGAGCAGTATGAAACATAAATTTTATTTTATTTTTGAAATACCTCATAAAATAATAAATGTCATTATTCATACACAATTTTTAACTTAAATTTCACAGTATAAAAATGTTCTTTTATTACATTTTCTTTGTCATTTTTTAAATAACACTACATATGAAATCATTAATGATTTTAGGCTATACATATGTACTTCCATTTTCATTTATCAATAAAAAAACATTGAATATATCACTTATCAGTAGATATCAATAACTAGATAATTTTTTCATAGTAATTTACAAATAAATGAAAAAAAAAGTTTTTAAAAATCTCCAATGTGCTCCTACAAGGCTAAACCAAGGAGGGGCTTCCCTCCCATAATTCTATCATCATTAGGTGAGATTTATAAGCACCCCAAATCCCATGAATCCAAAATTAAAGAATAGTTAACACTAAGAAGCCTAGGTAAGGTAGTGTATACAAGGTAAACATTGGTCAAGTAAACTAGATATGCTCAACCTACAAACCTCCCTACAAAAAGGAATACCACTTACATCCAATCCAAAACTACATCACCTCAACTCAAAAATGTTGGGAAATTGTTGGAAGTGATTTTTTTAAATTTATTTCAAGTGACATTGGTGATTAAAAACTGGCATGAGAGCACTCTTGGTATAATATGCATGATCTTAGTACTCATCTTAGTCTTGATTGGTAGTGAAAGCTTGTGGAAGTAGTTGGTTCTATGGAAGCATGAGTGGATGTCATGGATCATGGAGAGATAGTACATGGTATGCACATGTGTCTTAAAAATCAATTTTTTTCCTTCTAGGTGGTCTTTAGATGGAGTGCAAGTCATCATATGCCTTGTGGGGTTGACCATGTGTGGTTGCCTATGGGGTTTTGAGTAATTTTAGAGATATATCATGATGAGGAGATAAATATGTTTTGAATATGAATTTTAGACATGTACATGGTGACAGTAAATCAGATATATTGTTTTCAAGAGGTGGCTAATGGTCTATAAGATAGTTTGGCCATTGGCCTAGTTGGCCTAGGTGGGCTTGTGAGGCCTTATAAAGGGTCAAAGATTGTTTTTAAGTGAATATTTTTTTTCATAGAAGATGAGTATGAAAGTTTTTTAAATCATTTTTATAAGATATAAGGTTAGATAGATAGATATAAAGTTAAGAAAAGTCTTCATGTGTTTTAGAGGTGGCTTGAATGGTGCATTTTAAGCTTGAGAGGAAAGTTTTAACATTCACTAGTTCATGTATAGTTTTAATGGGGACATAATAATTTTTGGAGAGGTGGAAGATGTACCTAATAATTATTCCCAAGATTTTTTTTAAGATTTAAGGGGTAGATCTTTATGAACATTCGTTAAGAATGTAAACTAGTTAAACCCCTTTATAAACCATCATAATGGAGTGATTGTAAATATATTGATATAAAGGACCCAAAATGGATTTCTTGACCAATTTTTAAGGTATATAAGATTAATCTAGGCATTTATAGGTAGCATTAGTGTGTCAGGGTAGTGAGTAGAAGGTACAAAAATATGCTTGTTTCTAAAGATTTTAGTGCTACAAGCAGGGTTGACTGAGTAAACACATGAGAGTTATTGGATATTCAAGGAAAATAATTGTTATTTAATGCCATATAATTTTTTTCAATAAAAATTCAATGTGTTAATTATCTAAGTCAATTAACTTGACTAGTTGCTAGAGTAGAAATGGAACAAACAGTGAACAAAAGCCAGTCAGAGTGAGAACTTGTTTAAGAATTGATTTCAAGTGTTTAGGGATGGAAAAAGTGATTTAGGGTATTATTTTAATACCTATAACTCATATTTAACTTATTTTTAAGTGTTGATGGTGCTTTTAAAATAGCTAGAAGGAGCTCACAAAATGACTAGTCTGTGTAAGACAAGATATTGGAACCCATGACCATGAGAATGGTTTGCAGTAGAAAAGTAGCCATTGAAACATATTAATTTTGTGATTGTAAATGTTTTAAATTTTTTTTATGATCACATTAATGTATTATAATATTAATGATGTGTTTTCACAAGTGTTATATGTCATGTTCATCATGACTGGTTTTTAGAGCTTGCAGGCAGTCTAAAGTGGCCTATTTGGAGAGGCTAGTTTGATCTATTATAATAATATTTTGAGGTGAGTGAGAGATAAGTGGTATTTTATGAGTTTCATATATTTATTAAATTCATTTATTTTATTCATATTTTGTCTCTAGTTTGGCTGGATTAGTCAAAGGTCTTTGATTGAGTTTTTGGGATGCATGACCAGTTTGACTAATCAATTTGTTTGAGTTGGTTTGGACCTGTGTGAGATGTTTGATGGTGAATAATGTATTTTAAGGTATTTTTAAAGTTATTTAAGACCTATAAATTTTATTTTTTCAAGATATTATTTGATAAAATCATTTGAATGCTTTAGTTCTTCTTGGCAGTATTTTTTGGGTGTTTGCAAGACTTGAAGTGAGTGAGATAGAGAATGGCTTGGATGGAGTTGTGGTTTGGAGTTTATAGTGGATTGGGCACTTGGGTAAGTGGTAAATTATATATTTTAGGTATGTTTTATGTGTTTAATCTATTTTTGAAGGCTAAATATGGTTCAAGAAGTTCAAGGTGTAACAAGTACTGATGAGAGGCTAATGCATTAGGCCTAATTGAGATCTAAAGGAGGATTAAGCTTTCTTTGGATTATGGATGACCTATGGAAATATTGTAAAAATAATGTAAAATTTATTAGGATATATTATAATGATAAAACAAGTGTGTAAATATCTTGGTTGACCAAGATGGGTTAAATGAAAAAGTAGTATATATATATTAGTTCTATTTGGTCTATTTGGTGAGAGAGAGAGAGAGAGAGTGTGTGTGTGTGTGGAATAAATGAAATAAAAGAGATTAGTTAAGGATAATATATGGGTCATTGAGGATGATAAATATTTAAGAGTATTATTCATGTTTTATTTATCATGTTCATGAGTTAACAAGTCATTAGACCTAACAGTCTAAAGGGTGACTTGGTTGAGCAAATGAGGTAGGTGTCCCTACCTTGTGAAGAGAAGTAGTTTTGCAGATTTTAGAGAAAAATAGAATCATAATTAGGTGTATAAGAAATTAGATCAGTGTTGGACATCAGATTAGAGGTGGTTGAGTGGGTTCTTAATCACCTAGGGGGTTGTAGCCTCTTTGCTAGTTGGAGTTGGACTAAATTAAGGGGTGGATGCTCTTTGATCAATTGGAGCTGGTATAAAGTCTCATGTTTGTATTATACTTATAATATTTTATTCCATTGGTTTATATGATTTAGAGTGGGTTTTCTTACCCTAGAGGGTTTCCCACATGAATGATGTGTTCACATAATGTATGCTCTTATTCATGCTTTGGATGTTTAAGCTTTTATGTTCATGTTGCTAGATTAGATTAATGAATGATGAATGGGTTTTGTAATTTAATGTACATTTTTTTATACTAATTCACCCCCATCTTAGTAGCTACTCTCAACAAAAATCACACACATATTTAAAATTTAAAATAGATTAAAGTCATCCAAAATAATTTTGAAATACTTGTTTAGATTCTTAAAAAATTCCCTTGCCATGGGAGTAATTTGGAAATAAATTTTATCCTATTTCCTAAATCCTATGTGATAAAGACACATATTAAAACTTGGAGAATGATTACCTTTCCCAAACCCTACTTAATAAAATCATAAAATAAGCATACAAGTTAGGCCCATTCAAGAATTATAAATTTATGATTTTTAGTCATAAAAGGGGTGTCAAAAAAATTAAAAATGGAGGGAATAAAAATATCCATGACCTAAAAGAGGCTAAATAAGACATAGTTGCCATAATTCCAACCATTTTAAATAATAATAAAAAGAGGGTAAGCCAAATGGCCTTATAACCTCTTTAAAAACAAAAATAATGAGAATGAAATAAATAATTTTAAAAGAAGAAAATAAATAAACTCATGGGTGAATTTGGAATCCTACCTTGGTTCCACCACATGAAACTACCAAATAAGATTCCTAGAATGGTCTCATTCCAAGTCAAATGCTCCAAAACATCTCTTTCTTCAATCTCCTTTTTTCTTATGAAGCTCTAATTCACCTCTCTAAATGAAAAATGAGAAAAATACCTTCCAAAGGAGACTTTCCTTGCTATTATAGATAAAACATTCAAAACTAATGTCCAATGGAAAGGTGACACTTGTCCATTTCCCATTCCTTGGCTCTTTACCCATAAGTCTTACAATACAATAATTCTTCTTACAATCCATATGGGAAGCAAGGATTTCACATGCTTCATAAATGTGATGTTTTCCCCATGTAATAAATTTTCACATGATTTTTATTAAGTCTTATTACACACTTAAAAAATGTCTAAGTCCATTCATTTATTCAAAATGGGTTTAAATACACCTACCAACTTCTAAATTTCACTTTTCACCAACTTGAAAACATGGATCTAATCTCCCATTCAAGTTTTTGGATAAGGAAAACTAAAGTGTGTCTCATATTTATATTTATGACTTAAAATAAGGTTAAGGTAACTTATAAGGTGTGGAAAATGGGTATCAATAGTGATAATAAGTGTTAGAAAAGTAAAATTCAAAACTAGGTTATAAGGTAACACCAGGATTGAATTACAATTAGGGTGTCATGTAGGACACTAATCAAATAATATAATTGGTGTGATTATGATTGGTGTAGTATAATTTCCATCACTTGGACATATATTACATGCACATCACTTTACCCATAAAATTTTAATACCCTAAATAACTAAAATGACAAGATATAAACATTCTAGTAACATTTATCAACACATAATGCATGCATAAAAACATCAAAAAACACAAAATCTAAATAGTCCACATGAATTAATGTCAACATGCTACATCCAAATATTTGTAACTCTAATATTAGGATAAGGAATTAATAGTTAAACTAGTCTGATAATGTAATATACATCTCAATAAACAACTGAAATCAATTACAACTAACATCTATCTAATACTCATACAAACTACTAATAACATCTTGAACATAACACCAAACATGTGATGATGGAGGATCAAGTGAGAAAGGATAATTTGATTTGGAATTATGACATGGTAAATGGGAAAGTGGATGGTAGGTTTATGTTAGGTGTGGTCCTTAGCATGAAAGACAAGAATAAAGTATTTAGTATTAAAGGTAATTTTCTTACTTCTAGTGGTTTCTATGGTAATTTTTATTGGGAAGATAAACTTTGAGGAAAAGTGGGAGAGCTTCGGGTGATTCACCCTTTTCAATATTTTCCAATTTTAAAGGATGCAAGAGGTTTTCATATTAGTGTTCTTGAGACACTTATTGATTATTCTTCTTCAAGAATTTTAGGAGATTTTATGGGTAAGTTTTTAGGATATAGACTGAATATTAATATTTTCAGACGTTGGGATGCAATAAGGTGGGATCCAAGAGGTCATATGGACATATCTACGATGATTAATGGCTTATTCATTATTCATTTCATTCTTGAAGAGGATTGTGATAGAGTGTTAGTTGGTGGGCCTTGGTTTATGGGAAGGTTTGGTTTGTTTTTGAAGAAGTGGAACCCTATGTTTGACCCTTTCAAGGAAAACATCAATATCATGTTGATCTTAGTGAGACTACCAAGTCTAAATTTGGAGTTTTGTAAAGAGGATCTTTTTATAAGTGTTGCTAATATGTTTTGGTATCTAATAGATTTTTATGTTACCACTAAGACCAAAACTAGGTTATTACATGTCAGGTTATGTGTTAATGATTTCATGAATCAAGATTTTCCTTCTTGTGTGATTCTTCATTAATGTAGGGGTGAATGAGTTCAAAATATTGAATATGAAGATATATAATTGATTTGTGTGGGTTCTAATTAGGTGGGGCATTCTTCCAATAAATTTCCCATGTCTATAAATAAATGGTCATTTTTTGCACTTGGGGTTGATAATCTTGTTTGTCAAAAGAAGAGTTTGAAATTTGGCATGGAGGTGGTTAACCATAATTATTTGTTGAAGATAGACATTTAGGGTTCAAATTAGGTTTTAGTGGACACTATTGTGGAGGGTGGGGTTTATTTCGAAGGTTTTGGTGAAGGGAATAGTTTTTATAATTTAGTTGGGATTGATTTGGATAGATATTTAGAGGTTTATTGTGATCCATTTAAGGGTAACAAGGTCCAAATAAATTTGACTCCATATTTTAATGATTTTCACATTGGAAAGATTGATAATGTTCAAATTGAAACGTATTTTGAAGAAAATGTAAAATGTTTATATAGTCAAGTTGATGGGATTATCAAGTCTAAATTGTATTTGGGTAATAATAAGTTTTAGTGCATTCAAGTTTTAGATAATGAAGTCATTGAGGAGGTTGTTCCATGCTCTTAACATTAGATGATTCTTCTACTCGAAAAAAATTATTTCTTATGGATGTTTTGGTAGGTAAGGTTGAGGTTTAGGGGAAAGATAAGGATGTATGTCAAGATAAAGATATTATGGATTCCTTTTAAAGGATTTTAAAAGTTATGTCTTCTCCATATTCAAGTACTAAGAATCTCAGGTAGGATTTGGGTGTTACGTCTAGTAAGAAGAAAGAAGTGCAAAGGTAGTTAGATGTGGGTTCTTATTACAAGGCAAGGAAACCATATCAGAGGGTAACTCATAGAAGAAATATATAAAGGGAGATAACAAATGGAGTTCAATCTACAATTCAAATCAGATTTTCCAATAGTCCTTTACAAATTTGTCCATGGAATTAATAACATGGATAATTAGGGGGATGAATCACATTGGTAAGCATAGGATTTTAAGGGATCTTATTAGAAATTCTAATCCTTGTATTTTATCTATTCAAGAAACCAAAATAGATGAAGGTATGATGGATGAAACTAAAATTAGAATATGGAAAGAAGCTAAGTTAGTTAATGCGAGTTCTTCAAAGTATTACCACTTTGTGGGATGATAAAGTTATTGAGGGAGAGGTGATAATTGAGAATAATCATCATGTGGATATTTTGTTTTATGCTCAAGCTCAGGATTTTAGTTGGATATTTTTAAATGTTTATGCTCAAAATTCTCATGTTTCTCATCAAATATTATGGAACAAAATAAGCATGTTTAAAACTAAATTTGAGCAATGAATTGGATTTTGGTAGGGGTTTTGAATAAAAAACTTAATATTGTGGATAAAAAAAGTGGGATTCAATTTTTTATAGATAGTATTGATGACCTTTATAATTTTATCTATAATAATGGGTTTTTGGATGTGGAGTTATGAGGTTCCCATTATACCTAGTCAAATAGAAGTTTTGGGGAAAATATTATTCAATCTTGACTTGATAGGATTCTTATTTCTAATTCTTAGCTAATTTTTAAGGAAATTTATTTGTCTTCTTTGCCTCACATGAGATCAAATCATAATCCTCTTGTTCTTAGTGTGGAAGATATAATTAAGAATAATTTTACCCCATTTAAATTTGAACATATGTGGTTTTCTCACCCTCAACTAGTGGATAGGATTAAATATTGGTGGGATGTTGATTATGTAGGTTATGTTATGTTTAGATTGGTAAGGAAGCTTAAAAATTGAAAAAGGATTGTTAGAATTTAGAATAGGGTGTTTTTTGGTGATATTTTTCAACATAAAAAGGAAATTAAATATGTGATTTTTACTCTTTAAGATATTATAGATGTGACTGGTTTGAGTGAACAAAACCTTATTGAGGAGAAAAATCTTTTCTGTAGTTATCATACCATTATAGGCTGTGAAAAGTCTTTTTGGAGACAAAAATATTGGGATGTTTGGTTGAAGGAAGGTGATCATAATATGAAGTTTTTTCACGTGTCAACTCTTAAACATAAAAGTCATAATAGAATTTTGAGAGATTTGAAAGCTAATAGTTCATTGTGTTATTATCTTAGGCATATCAAGGAAGAAGCAATTTTTCACTTTTAGTTGTTGTTTGGTGCTAATATTAGATGTGAACATGAAAGTTTTAACTAGTTTATTTCTCATATTCCTTATTTAATTTCCAACCTTGAAACTTCTAGTTTGTTGAAAGTGCTTACAATTAAAGTTAAGGGGTTAGTGTTTTTGTTATAAAAAATAAGGCTCCTAGACCTAATGGTTTCCCTATGGTTTTTTTACAAAATTTTTAGGAGATTGTTAAGGATGATGTGTTTGATACTAAAAATGATTTTATTTATTTAGTGAAAGTTATTTGGGAATTTAATAATATTTTTATTGCAATAATACCTAAGAAAAGTGGGGATTGTGCTTTCTCCAATTTTTAGTTCTTAAGTCTTTATAATTCTATTTATAAGATATTTAATAAATTTTTAAATTAATAATTTAACCATTTTTTGGGAAGATTATTCTAATAATCAAGGAGGGTTTGTTCTTGGTAGGCATATTTTGGATGGAGTTATTGTGGTGCATGAAACTATTCATTTGATGGATAAGAGTAAGCAACCTAGTATGATCCTTAAATTGGATGAGTAAAGCATATGATAGAATGGGTTGGGATTTTTTAGATAATGTTTTTGTATAAATTTGAGTTTCATTCCCATATTCAACTCATTATTCATTCTTGTGTGTCATATTTTATGTTTTTATCCTTGTTAATAGATATTCAAATGATTTTTTTGTAAGTAAGAGGGGAATTTGTTATGGGGATCCTTTATCACTATTTATTTTATTATCATGGTTCATTCTCTAAGTAGGTGTTGGTTAGATAGAGTTAGTGAAGGAAAGATGAAATATTTTAAGGTATATAGTGGGGTGGATCCTATTCTTCATCGACAGTTTATAGATGATACTATAGGTCTTGGTATAATGTTAGTTTAGGAAGCTAAGGATCTAAAGAAGATTTTAGTCTCCTATGAAGAGGTTGAGGTTTTGAATCAACTCATTAAATTTGAAAATATTTATTCATTTTTTTAAATACCCCCTTGGTTAGATAACATAAAATTTATAGTATTCTTAATTATCAAATTAAATCCTTACCTTCAAGTTATCCTGGTATGCCTTTATTTGTAGGCTCAATGCAAACTCAAATGTGGGATAGTATTATTAAAGGATTTAAAAGGAAATTAGTTGGTTGGAAAGGAGTGATTATTTCTCAAGTTGGCAAAGTTTTGTTAATTAAATGTGTTTTTAAAAGTCTACTTGTGTATTTGATGTCTCTGTTCAAAATGCCTATGGTTATTCAAGAAAAAATAGATAGAATTCAAAAAAGATTTTTGTGGTCAGGGACAAGGGATAAGAGAAGATTGTCTTTATTTGCATGAGATAAGGTCTATTTGCCTAAATAAAATGATGGATTATGTTTTTGAAGATTGAGATAGATGAATAAGGTGATGACATATAAGATTTGTTGGAGATTTATGGAGTCAAATTTCTAGATTAATATATTCTCAGTTAAGTGTATTTATAATGGTAGTATTGATACTTTTCTCAATGGGGATTTTATTATGCATGATTTTGATATATGGAATTTCTTTATTGAAAAAAGGGAGCTTACCAAGTTAGGTTATAAATGGAGGATCGGGAATGGGTTTAAGATAATATTTTGGGAGGATGCTTCATTGTTGGACCACCTAATAATTTCAATGGAACCATGGTAGTGTGTTTTTAGTTAGCTTAAAAGTATTTTTGGTATCAAGGTGGTTGATTATATTCAAGTTCACAATGGTAAGAAGTAGTGGAAATTAATTTTTCTGAAAATTGATGATTAGAAGGTGAGAAATATTATCCTTGATATTAATCTTTTGTTAAAAGGTATTCATATTACTAATTTGATTAAGGAAGATGAAGTGGTTTAAAGGATGATGAAGTTGGTTAGTATAGGGTCAAATTAGGGTAATATTTGTTAAATTATGTTAATGTTAAAGTTTTTCCTTGGTGTAAAGTGTGGGACAAGGACCTTATTCTTAAAATTAATATTTTTTTGTGGTTATGCCTACAAAATAAGATCCTTATAGTGTATAATCTATGCAAAAGAAGACCGATGTTGGTAAACCATTATTATCTATGTGAATATGATTTGGAATATGTTCATCATATAATGATGGATTATTCTTTTTTATTTAGGATGTTGGGAATTATTTTAAATAATTTGAGTTGTCTTGGGTTCAAAATAGTTCATTGAAAAAATCTTGGTTTTCTTGGTGGTAAGATTTTAGGTGCCTATAAAGGGAGTATGGGGTTCAAAAATAATAATTTGGTAGAGGATCTTAAAATATTTTGGGGGACTCAACTAGCCAAAGAGTTGGGATGTGTTAATTTGATCGTGGAGGGGGATTCAATGAACATTGTTAATTGCCTTAGTGTGAGTTTTAAGCGTGGTTATACTATAAGTCATATCATTAAAAAAGCATATTTTTGGGTTGGTATTTTAATTTAATTCATTTCTAGCATGCATATAAGGAAGGTAATGGGTTCCATAACTATTTTTACAATAGGGGTGTTTTATCATTGGATCTTAAGAAATGGTTCAAACATGATGTCTTCCTATGGATATTGTGGCAATTATGTAAAAGGATATATCATAGTTTCATCCAATTTGTAATAATTGTTGATATATTTAATTTATTGAGAGCTGATTAGTTGACATGTTCAATCATCATTATTAAGAGGTGTATTGATACAAGTATTAATTATAGTAATTTGTGTGAAAATATTTTGGTTAGTGGTCATGATTTCTTGCAATCTATGAAGAGATTGCTATGTGGAGAACTCATATCACTTTTTGCACAAAATGATGGTGGGTTTTTTAAAACATTTATTTAAGATAGGTACTCTATTAGGTTCTTTGCGGGGTTTTCTTTGCTGATGATATAATGGGTGGAAGATTACTTCAGGTGGAACCTAAGTCATCACAAATGATAAAACAAATTGATGAGGTGTGTAAAATTATACAAATAGGTGGATTGGAAAATTTTATGGAAAAAATTTATGGTTATTTTTAATATTTATCTATATAGTTCATAAAAATTTGGAATGACAAAAAGGTGGATATTAACAATGTTACTGTTGAGATTTTATACGAGCTTATTGCCAAAGTTATGGGCCTATTGATTGAAGATTTAAAGTATGTTAAATCTAGTAAGGAGTATAAAGAGAAGATTAATATTTTTTTTAGTGAGGGAGAGATATTGAATAAATAATAGAGGGTTTCTTAAGAGAATATTTTCCACTGCCTTACAATATTATGGTTAAGTAGGTGATGAGGTATGTAACGCTAGAAGGAAGGTACATGGTTTGAATTTCTATCATTTCCCAATATTGAAATTTTTTAGGTGTGAAATTATTTTTATCATCACATTAAATATTTTATAGTCTCTAAGACTTTTGATTGATGATTTCAATTCTAGTTATAAAATGGTTCCTTTACATCAGGAAATTATTTTCCTAACTTTTGAGTTTTTTAAAGGGATCAATCATAATATTCCTTGCCCTAAGACTAAAGAAATTACTAGAAGTGATTTTGGGTCTTCTAAAAATAGGGGTTTTTAGGGGGGGAAGGTACTTGTCCTATATATCTATAAAAGGAGGATTTTGGGTTTAAGGTGGATGATAATGTGGGTGATGGATAGGATAAGGTACATGATTCAAAGATTAGGTCCTAACTGCCTTTGGTGGTAATGATGGAGACATTGTTAACATTTTGGATAAAATATCATGCTTGAAGTCACTAAAGGTTTAAAAATGTTGAAGTAATTAAAGGTGGGTGAGGCTTCAAATGTTTGTTTGCCTAGGAAGTTGATTGCTAAAGAGAAATTAGATAAGGAATTTGGAGATATCTTTAAGGATCAAAATACGTAAAGTAAATTGGATCAACTAGGGGATAAGGTGGAATTTCATAAAGAATTTATGAGATGGTTTATGAGGAATAATTCATGTTTAAGGGAATAAAGGAATAAAATGAATTTAAATAAAGGAATTTTCTATACAAAGGTAGATTTGATTGAAGTACATGAGCAAATGGTGAGTATGAGAGGAAATGTTAGGGATTGCACATGAGAAACACTAAAAGATAATTTGAGGATGATATTGGATTTTATAAAAATATATATAATAAATTGTATTTAGAATATGGAAGGTTTAAAGGTGCTTTCTAAAAATAAATTGAAAAATGTGGAGCAGGGAAGAGGTAGTAAGAAGCAAAAAGGAATTTAAGATCTAGAATAGAAAAATCCTTTAGGGTATAGATTCCATGTGTATACACATAATATTTTAAAATTTTTATCACTTATTGATACTTTGTATCTTGTAGGAACCTATCAAGTCTAAATATCTCTGAGTGTACACCTTAAAAGGTACAACGAGAAAGGGGTGAGAAGACCATTGGTGTTTTGTAAGATTGTTGTCCCTTTTGAAACTTATTATCTACACACTTTTCTCATAAAAACCTTATCCCCAAAATTTGTATTCTCTATTTTACACTCCTCCAATCATTTCCTACCTTTTATCCCCTTGTTCCTAGCCTTAACCCTTTTTTGATTGTTCACTATACTAGGTCAACTGGGTCAACCCTATGCAGTGTGTACTAGGTCAAAAGCAACCCAATTATCTAATGTATCCATAATTGGAAGTGTATGGTATGATCTATATTCTCTAAGTTAGGATTGATTTATAGTTATGATTCATTTTTGATTGCATATATTCTGGTGAACCCGATGTGAATCTAACCCTTGCAAGTTTTATCTTACATTTTTCATTATTTTATCATTTTTCAAATTATTTTTCTATATTTATTATACTAGGTCAATAGTGTTGGTATATTTATAAATTTTATGCATAGGTTTAACACATACTTGCATCAATATGAATTTGTTCTATTTTTGTAGGTTTTTCATCAGGTACAGGCTATAGGGTTAATTCTATCAACACCACATTTTTTTCATTTTCAATTTCAAGCTACTAAGTAAACTTAATTGAAATATTAAATTTATAGACTTCCAAAAAATAAACTAGGTCAACACTATAAATGTAATTATTTTTACAAGCTTCAACAGAGGGTTTCATAGAACTAGGTCAACCTAGTTGACTTAGTTGGGAGAACTTTCAAGAAACTTAAATAGAAATTTTGGAAATCTAAGCATCTTTAATCCCACTAAGGTTCCTTTCTCTCTTTCTCTTTCATTTTTTTATTAAATAAAGCTCTATTTTTATACTTTGTGGTTTTTAAAATTGCCCATATACAGTAAACTAGGTCGACACTCTTGATGTAGTTCTATATTCTATCTTCTATCTAGAAAACTAGATCGACATTATCGACATAGTTATTTTTCAAACCCTTACTTTGATAGTACATTAGCGACACTATCAAATTTTTTATATAATATATGCATATATTGTCATGTGAAATGACACTTTACTATGTTTCAAAGTTATAATTAACACTTATATGCTCGTAATTAGCTCACACTTTCATTTCTTGTTGATTGCATGCTTAGAATAGATCACATAGTCTAACTAGGTTGATTTTCAATATAACATTTAGTTTCACTATTTTTATCTTTTATGCACACACTAAAAAATCTTTAAATTCATTTAAACAATTATCTACCCAAGGCCTCCCTATTTGGATTTCATTACCAAGGGGAAGCCAACTTGGTTTTCTAGCCAAGTATAAACACATGGTTAATGGTATATATTGGAAAATCACCTGATACCCTTATCACTATGGTGTATGAAGTGAAGGGGTAGGCCCCAATACCAAGCTAGTACCTTTGCCAACATAGACCCTTTCAACCTAAACATCTTAAAACCATCCGTAGATTGCTTTCTAGTTCCTTGTTTACAATCAAATTCTTATCACACTTAAAATAATACTCTAATAATCTAACAACATTCAGGATGACCACTTAGTTAGAATTTACTTTCTAAGTTGATTATTTTCTCTTTACTCAATTATATGTTATATTACAAAAACTTGCATTGGCTAGCATTGGCGTAAGGTTTTATGTTGTGTGCCTTAATTGGATCATCCACATTGACCTAATTGATTATGTGTTTCCATTTATTTATTGTTTGAGTACATAGTAGTTTTGATCGACACAGTCTCTTATAGACTATTTGTTTTCCTTACCTATAATACTGGGTTGATTGAGTCGACATAATATTCTTTTTTGCCTCCCAAGATATAGACCAAGGTCAATCCTATCGAATTTATATCTTTTTCTTACCTATTTTTGCCTAGGATACAAAACTAGGTCAACCTTATGGACTCTGTATCTTTTTCCTACCTATTTTTTGCCCAAGATATAGAACTAGGTTGACTTTGTCAACTCTATATCTTTTTCAACCCTTTTTTTCTATACTAGATCAACCCAGGTGACTCTATATTATTATCTACCTCTTCTTATTTCCTTTCTTTCACATCAATCTTACTTTATCCAATCCTTCTCCTTCATTATGAAATTCTTGTTTGAAGACAACATTGAGTTAAATCCATTAGATATGGTGAGTTTTACCAACCCTAATAAGGTCTCCCATAATTAGCATAGGGATCTTCTTCTATATTTAATCAATATTCACATATCCACTCACACAACCAATTATGGGACCCCTCCTCATTCCTCTTTTCTTCATAGTCCTCTTTTATCACTTGAAGATTAGCCTAAATTAGAGTATACCCCTAAAATTCTCTTATTTATCTATAAATTTCCTCAACATAGATGAAAGGATCCTTCTACCTTTTACCATCTCATGATTAGTGGTTAAGTTGAAGAGGCTCATTCACCTTCTCCCAAGTTCTCACATGGATTTGGGGATAGTAGTCTCTTTGATTCACGACCTCTTCCCTCTATTTTAACCCCTTTGTCATATCATGACTTCTTCATCTTTGACTTCTTTTATCTCCATGCCTAGTATCTCCACTACCATAATAGGTTCTACATCTAGTGGGCCTCTTCCAAGATCCACTCTCCCTAATTCTTCCACTAGTGAATCATTTTCTACCCATGGTAATCATGCTTCTAGTTCTTCCTCTTCTCATCCCTTCATTGGTCCATGTTTTACTACATAAGCAAACTTTGCCACTAGTGCTGCACATTCTTACAACTCTTTTCAATATCCTACCAACACCAATAGTGGTACCCAAGCCACTACTTATAATTCTAATGTTTTAAAAATGCAAATAATCCAAATCAACCCCATAAAATATTATTACAAATCCTTAATCAAATGATGCAAATACAAAACCACCTTATCCATCTTTAAACCCACTCACAATAGATGCCATGGGGAAATCATAATCAAAATGTTCCCCTACCTCCTCTTTAGGATGCCCTTGGTAATCTTATCCCTCAGCCTCCTCTTGTTGACAAGACAATAATCAAGCATCTTCAAAATGAGCCTCTTACATCTCAAATTGATAATATCGATATAGGAGGTATAAACCCTACCATTTCTCACAATGAATCAATTGATCATACTCTTCATATAAAAACAGTTGTAAATCTATATAAAGATTGGGTCAAAATAAATACCTTTCCTTCTACCAAGCTATTATCCAAAACCCTCATGGGTGATGTTTTAGATTGTTACAACTAACTTAAAACCCATTATATTACTAGTTTGGAAGATTTATTAAATGCTTTAGTCTAAGAGTTCCAAATTAGTGATCTTTCTGAGAATACCTTGGCCCATTTTATAAATTGTAAGCAACTTAAAAATTAAACTACCCAAGATTTCATTAAAAGTTAGAAAACATTGTCCAACAAATGTGAACATAGCATGGTCAATGATAACCTTTTCCATCTCTTTACTAATGCTCTCTTTCCCAAGTTGTAATATTAGGTCCATACTCTCTCTCCACATAACTTGGAAGAGGCCATAGACCAATCTAAATTCCAAGATTTACTTATGTGTCAATTTGATCCACCCCAACCTTTTGTGGGTCCTTGTATTTTACTCAATAAAAAGAATCCTCATTCTACCAATGATGGTGTCACAAGCTCTTATAACACCATTCACACTATTCAAGATGTTGTTCACAAACAATATTCAAAATTATCTCCTCCTTCTCAATAATTCACCAATCCTCATTTATCTTTACCTAATATCATCAATGTTCACAAACCTTTATCCTTAGTTGAATTACTAAAATGTATACCTAGGACTTTTCCACAAGAACTTGATCTGACTTGACCTATGAAATCTTGGTATGATCGCAATAAATTTTGTTGGTTTCACACTAGTTGGGGTCATTCTCATGAGACATGTATATATATTCATAATTTGGATATGGATTTTCTTCTTGATCCCATGTCTAATCATGATTATATCATTCAAAAATGCCAACAAGCCTATGACATTGCTTTCAAAGCCCATGAACTAATACTAAATCTCAATATTTGAATAAAGCTAATGCTCATTAGCCATCTATAAATACCCTCTTCTAAATCACCAAGATAATCCCACCCCTTTTACCAATAATGTTTATGGTCTTATTGACCCAACTCTAGAAGACAATGTGGTTAGTATAACTAATATGTGAAGGGTGGTTGCTTTCATTGATCCTCAACCCATCCACACACCTCCATTTTCTAGCATATTTAATAGTATCTAGGATTCTTCTCTAACTCACTTAAATGAGGTGGGAAAAAATTACCTTATAAATTTTGATGAACCAATTCTAACTCCTCCCTTGGATAATACTTCCCATTATATTTCTACCATCCCTCCATCTTCTTTACCTAACAACAATGATAATCAAAATTTTACCAACACTTCTATCAATTCTCAAAACCAATCTGTACCAACTACTTCATCTTCTCAACATAATTTATAACCTTGTTTTAAACCTTAAACCTCTTAGAATAATAAATTCTAATGTACTTTAGCTCCTCCTTCTGAGGATTTCCTTCAACACTGTGCACCTCTCTCTAGAAATCTTATTATGGGTTATGATAAGTGGGCTCTCATCATAGAGCTCATTAATATCCTACCCCAAATCCTATCTCTTGAGCTTATGAGGACTTTTCCACATCATCAAAACTATCTTATGAGAATTTTGTTTGAAATAAACATCTGTCATCCTCCCTTAGTAAGATTTGAAGCAACCTTATTTGGATATGAAGATAACATATTTCAATAATGCAAATAGATGTCCATATATGTCAATGAAACAATGGAAACTTCTCTTTCCCTCAAATCTACCATTGATTTCATGATTATTGATGAGATTCTATTTTATATAGATGATCCTCATCTATTTATTAGTGTCTAAATAGGTGATATTCAAGTCAAGTGTTCCTTTATTAATGAGGGTTTTGTTACCTCTCTCAATTTTATCAAAACCTTAGATATTATAAATGTAATATCAAATCCACACAAAGAACATGTTAAGCATAAGCTTGAAGTTAAATTCCTCCTTTAATTTGTCTGTGGATTCTGATTACCATCCCACCTAGCACCATTCATGTGTAGGTGATGATATTTAACTTTCCTCTATCTTACAACATTTTTCTTGGCAGGTCATGGACTCACCACATGAGAGTTTTTACTTCTTCCACATGCCAATGTGTTAAATTACTTCATAATGGATCTATTTATAAGATTCAAGGTGACACTAACCCTTATAATTTCAAATAATTCCAAGACTATGGTGTCTTCAAGATTCTTACTCTTGAACCTTTACCAAGTATTCCATTTCATGAACCTCAATGATTCACATTTCTCATCAATTCCACTCGAGGTTACAATGGTCATCCTAAACTCATTGGGAATAATCCCCCTAACCTCTTTGATTCTGATGATGATGAGCCTAAAGAGATAAATCTTAAGATTAAAACTTTTGATCTCTTACATCATCTCATCTCTCAGCTTCCCACTTCTATGCAACCTCATTCTCATCAATCTACATGTGATGACATCCCTTTTATCTTAACTAAGACTCAACATTTCATTCATCACACCTCATCAAATGATAATGCCATCTATACCTATATCATTGATCTTCATACACCTAATTATGATGATTTTTATACCTTAGACAATCCATTTTTAAGTGGTCTTATTTAAACCCATGATGTTGAGATTATCTATTATCATTCCTATTTGATTCAATACTGTTCCATATCTTCCCATATTCTGTCATATATAGTTCCTAATTTTAGTATTTTTCCAATTTATTGCTAGGTACCATGACCCCTATAGCCTTCTTATCCTTGAAATGTGTGTGACTCTCCTTCAACATTTTATAGACTACATACCTCCCTAAATAGAGCCCACTTTAGATCCCATTCATATTCCTACTTAAGCTGAGTATATTATTGCTTGTAATCCCATCACTCCTTCTATTGAGCCTAGTCCAATACCTTTACCATCACCATATTCTCTTGGTGATGGTTTACTTCTCTTACCATAAATAACTCTATTGCCCACCAATAGGCTGATGAACCTTCCTAAACTCCTTCTACTTATGTTACACCTCCTCATGTGATTACCTCTACCAAGACTACTCATAGGCATATCTATTGCTTCCATGGAAAAAATAACCATTCATCCATGCATTATCATAAGCTACAATAATATATTGACTTTTTACATCCTTCTACCACTTAGTATTTAGACAAGGTCATACCTCTTCTAAAGGTACTACTTGAGTATATTATAAAGTTGGAGAGATGTATTATCTTTGGCACCAATGTGACACCCATCATAATAATAATTTTCACATCCTTTAATAACATTTTAATGATCACCATTTAACTATTCTCACACCTTTTTCCATTCTTCCCATAGGTCATTTCCATAAGAAGGCTCCCCTTTCTT